>CM019714.1:919215-960860 GCA_009760885.1 Achatina immaculata
GCCTGTCTAAGCCAATCAGAAAGCACATGTTGGAGGTACACTGAGACATATTCATTTCTTTTGTTGATGGCTATTGTATCTTTACTCTATATCTACCTGTTTTATTTTAGTTTTACTATAAGTTATGATTATTTAAATGGCATTCATTCTTAGAAATAATTCTGTTGAAATTATTTCTGTATTGGTCACTCAGTTGATTATCAGTTTATATGAAATTAAATTCAGCTATTTATATAAAAATACTTGATATCATTACTTATTATGAAATTTCCCCAAACATTATCAGCCTTAGAGATAATACCAGCATATTTAATCTTGATTTACCTACATAAGTGTAACAGATACATAAAGATGAACTATGTATGCAGAATAATTAAATGGACACAACACTGAATGTACTCGATGAACTAAAGCATGACAATAACGTAGAACAATATTTTTAAAGTACAAATTATCAACCTTATTTCAATTATGAGAGAAGTATATGGGATTCATAAAACTTCACATTTTCAAATCTTCATATAAGTCCAAACGACATGAACTGAATTTAAAACAGTAAAAAATACAGCATACCACAGCAGTGATTACTTCAGTGTGACAGCAAAAAACAGACTGGATGATGTAACACTTATTGTAAGTTTTATATAAAAAATAGTGGGGGAGAGAGGGAGAGAGAGACTAACAGACAGACACACACAGAAAGAGAGACAGAGAAAGAGAGAGAAAAAGAAGAGAGAGGGGGAGAGAGACAGACGGACAAACAGACCACACACACACACAGAAAGAGAGAGAGAGAGAGAGAGAGAGAGAAAGAGAGAGTTAGAGAGAGAGCACATATCCGCAGTTAATTTATATTTTTGCAGTTTTTAAAACGAAGAAAACAAAATTCTTCACCATTTTTGTTGCTGAAATTGGCACATCAGAGAATTACACAATAACTTACACTTTTCATTCTGTGAATTAAACAAACTCCATTTTACTCACCAAATTCTGCATGAATTCCTCATGATAATATTTTCAGCACAATGATCGCTGTTGGCGAGATCTTCAGCTGCCGTGTGTGGAGCGGTGCTCCTCCCGGCCAATGAAGAAATTTGCAAATGAGGTTGCCGCGCAGCATCACTGCGGAAAAGGTGGTAGAAAGGATAAAGCGAAGCAAACAGTCAAATCACGGCACCTCTGGTCTGGAGGTCGGCCACGTCCTGAGTGCAGTCATATCGGGTGAAATGCATGAACCGGCTTGTCCCAGAGGGTAAGACACTGCTGGCGAGACTCTTCAAATGCCGCGCGTGGAGTGAAGCTCCTCCCGGTTAAGGAAGTAAATGCGGAAAAGAAATAAAGGTTGCTGTGCGGAGCCGATGGGAAAAGGTGGTGGAAAGTGAAGTTTAACCGGTATGTCCAGTAGTATCGCTACGAGAGCTATACCACGGCACCTCTGCTCTAGAGGCCGGCCACGTGCGAAATACACCTACACTGGTGAAATATGCCTAAACCGGCACACACCAGGGGTGGAACTTGATGGCTAGACATGTCATGCCACCTCCGCTCTAAAGGTCGGTAACGCCTGATAAACACCCATATTGGTGAATTTTGCCTAAACCGGCTCATACCAGGGGTGAATCTTGAAGGCTATGCATGTCACAGTACCTCTGCCCTAGAGGTCGGTCCCGTCCCAAACACGCCCATACTGGGATAATGCCTAAACCGGCTCAACCCAGGGGTAGAAGTCACTAGTGGCGAGGATTCGTCCTCCTGGACAAAAGCTCCATCCTGGTCACAACTAGGAAGGGTAGCGGCCACGACCGCAAAATGCTGAAGTCGGAGACACTGGACCAGGGAAGTCTAGATAGGCAACCACCTCTCACCCGGCGGGGATGTTTGCGTATCCTAATCACGCTGAGGTTTTCCGGTGAGAAAGTCCAACTCTGGACTGGATGAGCAACCACCTCTCACCCGGCGGTGATACACGGGTATCTCAAAACACGTCGAGGTTTTCCGGTGAGAAAGTCCAACTCTGGCCTGGGTGGGCTACCGCCTCTCACCCAGCGGGGATGCACTGATATCCTAAACACGTCGAGGTCTTCAGGTGAGAAAGTCCAACCCTAGACTAAACTGGTGCAATGAAAACCACGGTGTCACGCAATCCCGCTTCCGAGACCCACCAAGAATACAGGCTAAAGCACTGTGATACTCTGAACCCCTTGTGGTCCTCTCGTGGATCTCGTGTGGTCTGTTTTGGACCACACAGGGGACCACAGAACCTAACGAGGACCACAGGCGTGAATTCAGTAGGGTCACAGTGCGGTTTTTGGTGGTAGAAGTGAACGAAGAAGAAGAAGAAGAAGAAGCACAATGATTTTAAGTTTATAGCTAGGCACACCCTAGAAATAGTTCTAGAAATTCACATTTATTTCACATTTACATTCTATACTTTTACAAACACAATACATATACATCCATTAGATTTATGTTGTGAGTAAACTGAATAGCTTTTAATGAAACATTTGTTAATCATATGAAATAGACTCAGTTCAGTTTGAAACATGCCACACTTTTAGTAGAAAACAAGAGAACACATTTTGTAGGATTAGACCTGGAAAAAATCGCAGACAAAGCACTTTTAGTGAGACGTGAGAGAAAGAAAAATCACAAGACAATTACCTGAGATTCGAACACGGACTCCGGTAGGACGAGCAGCCGTTTAGCCACGAGAGAACAGCGCACTATCGACTTAGCCAACTAGCACCCCCCCCCCAATGTGTTCTGTTGACATAGTCTTTAGTAACTGCTCAGCCGACATGAGGGATCGTGACACCCGGAAAGAAACGAGGTCGTGACACAGAAATTCCGTAGCTTAGATTCAGTCCCTCTAGCAGGTACTAAAGTGCTTTATCTACGATTTTTTCGAGGTCTAATCCTATAAAATGTGTTCTTTACTTTATCGTACCAAAGTCTCGTAGTTTACTATTTATATAAAAAAAAATTGTGCCTTAAAACTATACCTGAAACTAACTTCATGTTATAAGTATTCGTTCCTTTGTTATTGTTGTTCAAGTTTGCACCAGACGTGGCAGGAGACCGTGTGTATGTTTGCCTAAAAAGTTGATACCTGCTAGAGAGACTGAATCTTAGCTACGGAATTTCTGTGTCACGACCTCGTTTCTTTCCGGGTGTCACGATCCCTCGGTTCTACTGAACAGTTACTAAAGACTATGTCAACAAAACACATTTTTTTGGTTGCTAGTTGGCTAAGTCGATAGTACGCTGTTCTTTCGTGCCTAGACGGCTGCTCGTCCTACCGGAGTCCGTATTTGAATCCCAGGTAATTCTCTTGTGATTTTTCTTTCTCTTATGTCTCACTAAAACGCTTTGTCTATTTGATTTTTTCGAGGTCTAATCCTACAAGCCCCGTAGTTTCATATATATATATATATATATATATATATATATATATATATATTGTTCCTTAGTAGAAAACACTACTATGTATTAATGCTGCCACTTTTACCATGATGCATGCAAATATCATCTTGTCAGAGAATCGCAAGACAGGCTCTCAAGTGGAACACAACAGGCCGAAGGAAAAGAAGTCGATCACATGAAAATCTAAAGGGGACATTTTATAGAGAGGCCAAATTTTGTATGCATAAAACGCCGTGGCGAACTATCATGCCAGTCCTATGTGACGGTTAACATCACAGAAAGGATGTAAGATGATATGTAAAATATACTATAAATAATGGAAGAATGGGCAGGATGGAACTTTTCAAGGGAACATAAATATGAAGTTGTATAAGTCCTTCGATTTCAAGCACTATGAGAAAGTTCTCCACTTTTCTTATCTAACTTTAAATCATCAGTTTTGATGTCTCGTTTACACTGCTCAGTTCTGATGTCTAGTTTTGACTACCCAGTGTTTTGATTGTCCAGGTTTCGTTGCCATATTTTGTCATCAAGCTTTTGTCATCATCATTGCATATTATGTCTAAGATATTTTCTTCAAAGCTAATGTAGAGTTTAAACATAGAAACGTTACTGGATAATGTAAATATGAGATTTAGTAATCAAGATACTCAGGACAGCACCATAGTTCATAAGCTTTAGAATGTATTGGTAATGTGAGACAGATCTGGAATAAGCTATGATTCCATTTCAGGAATGTTTTTTTTTCCATTTTTTTTTCTTTTAATAAACTGAATTTGTAGAGTCATAGGACATATTTGTTTTTCCCGATAACTAGCCAAATTTCTTTTTTTTTCAGACATGGGGTCGTACACCTGAGAGATGTGGCATTAAACGTCGGGTTGACCATTAACCAAGATAAGACAGAGTACATGTTGAAATCTAAAAATCTGCCACAAAACACCAAAATAACAATCTACCAGCCATCATGTATGGATCAGAAAAGTGGAATACAACAAAGAAAGATGAACAGCAATTGCAGATCTTTGAGAACATGATCCTAAGAAGAATCTTTCGGCCCATAAAGGATTCCAACAGTGGAGAACAGAGAGTAGAAAGAGTACTGAACTGAACAGCTTATTTAAATCCCAACGAATTATAAATGTCTTGAAACTGAACAGACTATGTTTGTTGGGACATATAGAAAGAATGAAAGAGAACAGACAAACGAAAATTATATATGCACAAGAGACAAAAGAAACAAGACCAAGGGGTACACTAGACCAAATGAGATGGAAAGACAACATAGAAGAAGATATAAAAGACGTTGGTATCAGGAACTGGAGAAAGAAGATTAAGAATAGAGATGAGTGGAGGCGAATTTTATCTGCAGAAATGAGCGTTTATAACTTAGAAGGCTGAAGAATAAGAAGATATCTAGCCAGAAAAGCCAGCCTCCAATTTTTATAAATGGCCAAGAAAGAACATCTACAACTTTATCTAAGAAAGATCCATCATTTTTGGCCTTTGTTTCCTGGTATTGTCACCAGTTCCTTGGCTCTGTTTCTTTCCTGGAATTCTTGATGCATATTTTTTTTCCTGTTCTTCCCTTTCTCTTCTTCTCTTTTCTCTAGGTTCATACCGTGCTCTCTTCCGTTCCTTTTCAATCCTCCTAGTTGTTCTTTCACTTGTTCTTCTGTCATTTGTCTTTCAAAATATTTTTCTTTTCTCATCTGCTCCTCGAACATTCTTTGAGTTTCCTCTTCTTGTTTCTTAATTCTTTCTTTCTTTCACTATTCTGTGGCAGAATTTGATCTCCTCATCTCCTGTTCTCTGCACTGATTTTGCTGTCTCACACAAATCATGCAAGGCTCCAGTTCCAAGATCTTGTGAGGAGATGCTCTGACACAAATGTTCTGCTCGTATTTGGAGATCTTCAAGAAGTTTGATTTTCATCTTCAGGTCATCTTGCAGTTGTAACTCCTGAATTTTTTGAATGATAAGACTTGTTTCCTCTTGGATCATTGGTTTCTTTGTCTCAATCATGATTCTTTCTCTTGCAGCTTTTGTTTTGCTGACGTTTTCATCTGTGTATCTGTAACCGTTAAATCTTAAATTATCTACCATTTGGATTAACTTTTCTATCTGATCACACTTTTTTCTCTCATCTTTTGTGGCATTGTCAAATAATATTATTCTGTTGTCACAATCTTTCATAAGCTCAGCAAACACTCCTTCTTGCTCTTTGCACCAGTCTTCAAAGCTTACACCTGTCTCTTCACTTTCTGCTTCAAAATTATCTCCACAAGTCAGAACTAGAATACAGTAAGATCTGACAAAATTCTCACCAAACATTTTTTTAAAGAAAGCAATTGTATCTTGATCTTCTGCTGTAAACCTCCCACCAAATCTTATGACAAGAAGAAATGCATGATAGCCACGGGGGTTCATAGTGATGGGGTATTCCATGACGCTTAGAACCAAGTTGACAGCGTTTTCTTTGCTCATTGTATCCCCAACTCCTGGGTCATCTACCACTTTAATAACTCTGCCTGTAAAATATACTCACGGAAAAAAGTAAATGTGCAGTGGTGTCAAGCGCACCAATTACGTTCTCATGAGTGAAATGAAATCAAATTTGGCACAAAGTTTTGTCTGAGGTCTACTTTACCGTGCTACACGAAGTTGATCGCACTATTCATGGGGAGATAACCACAGCTCCAGTGAAATCACTTGCGTAATCCATGATTGGTTACTGACGACGGATAAAATGAGGGTAAGTGTGTAATTCTGTTCTCAGAGATCTCTTCACGTAATCGTTGAAGAAAGAAGAAGTGGAATTCTAACATAAACATCTTTTTTCATCATCCCAAGATTGAATGAACATCGGCGAGAAATAGCTGTTGAGATGTTAATTGCTGGATCAACAGTAGCAGCAGTATCTCAATATTTTAATGTTCACAGAAACACAATATCACGCCTTCAAAGTCGTTTTAACCAAAATGGTTCCGTTGCTGACCGCCATAGAAGCGGCAGACCACGAGTTACCACCCTTGCACAAGACTGCTACAGCCACCTCATGCACCTTCGTAACAGGTTTCTCCAGGCAACATGGACTGCCTTCAACATTTCAGGTTTAAGACGTGTGTCGGGCAGGACAGTGAGGAACAGACTCAGAGAGGAAAATCTCTTACCTCATAGGCCTGCAGTTAGACCAGTACTGACAGTTCACCACAGACAAACCCGCTTGAACTGGGCCAGGCACCATGTGGCATGGTCTTTTCATCAATGGAGGCGGATCATATTCACTGATGAGTCCAGATTTTGTCTGCAAGGCCATGATGGGCGTGCTTTAGTGTACAGGCGAAGAGGAGAACGCTTTGCAAATAACTGTGTGCTAGAGGTGGATAGGAGAAGAGGAGGCAGTGTAATGGTTTGGGGAGGAATTTCCTATGCTGGCCGAACAAACCTAGTCTTCCTCAATGGCAACCTTACAGGTTTATGACATAGGGACGAAATCATTACACGAGAGGTAATGCCTTTTGTGGATGCTAATGGACAAGGTGTGATACTGCAGCAGGTTAACGCTCGTCCACATGTCGCACGTGTGGTCAGGGACCACTTTCAGCAGCACCAGATTACTGTCTTGCCACGGCCAGCAGTTTCACCGGACCTATCACCTATCAGCACATTTGGGATGAACTGGACCACAAGTTGAGTAGACGACACAATCGTCCTGGAAACCGCCAAGAATTAGCCCAAGCGTTGCAAGAAGAATGGAATAACATGCCTCAACAATTGATACAACTTGTCATTGGTTCGATGAGAAGGCGGTGTCAAGCAGTGATAGCTGCCAGAGGAGGACACACGCGATATTGAAACCCTGATTTTCTTTTCTTGGAGTGGTGAGCCACATTAGGTGAGTTTTTTTCACTTGTTTGTGACATGTGACTGGCCTGAAAGTTATCATTTTATCTGTTATTGGATAATCAAACATAATGTGTGCCAAATTTTATTTCGGTCATCACCTGAGCACGTTCATTGTGCTTTATAAAGCATTGCACACTGACTTTTTTCCGTGTTATATGTTACTGTATATTCACATTTCTTGGTCACTGATGAGGTACTTGACCTACTTTTGAAAGCTTTCCAACTGAGAATACTATTTCCTGTTGCACTCTTTACATTTCCGGTTTTTCCTATCAAAAGTAATTCAATGTCTGATGGTTCCTTCATTTGAATCTGAAAGGAAATAAAGATAAATGTTTTATGGTTGAAATAGTTACTCATTTCAATAGCAATAGTAACTCAACCTTTCTAGAGCCTTATAAATATGTGTGATTAAGTCTTATTACTCCAGGGCTACATTTTGAATTCTGGAACTAATCGCTTATTCCTTCTTTTGTGAAGTCAACACAGAAGAAGGAATGAGCGAATGGTTCCAGATTGAAACAGGCGTGAAACAAGGATGTATACTATCTCCCTTGCGTATTGGAATTGTCATATACTTCATAATAAAAATGTTGCACGGATAAAACGGGCATTGACTGGGTACATAGAACCAAATTAGAAAATCTTGGTTTTGTAGATGACATAACTCTTATCCCAATATACGAGAGGTGATTGATAAGTTCTCGGCGTAAAGTACAGTGGATTATTTGTGGACAACTTTTTTTGGTTATTTTTCAACATAGTCCCCTTGCAAGTTTATGCACTTGGTCCAGCAATCCTGGAACATACGGATCCCTTCTTTGTAAAAGTCAGCATCTTGTGCCAGTAGAAAGTGGTCTACAGCATGAATGACGTCATCATCTGAAGCAAATCTGTGACCACTGAAAACCTATTTTTAGTTTGGTAAACAGGCAATAGTCCGAAGGGCCAAATCTGGGGAATAAGGAGGATGTTCAAGAAGCAGGAAGCCGCAATCATGAATAGCAGTCATTGCCACCGCCGTCTTGTGAACTGGAGCATTGTCTTGATGTAAGATGACTCTTCTCGTCAGTTTCCCTCGACGCTTTTCCTTCAGTTTGACCTGCAGTTGCTTCACAAGATTAGAGTAATAGGCTTCGGTGACCGTTCTGCCCTTTTGAAAATAATCTACCAATAGCACACCTTCTGAATCCAAAAAGATGGAACCCATCATTTTGTCTGCAGACAGAACCACTTTTGCTTTCTTTGGATGTGTTGATCCATGATGTTTCCACTGCCATGACATTTAAATTGAATAATCTTAACTTGGTTTTTGTGCTTATAACTTTTGAATCCCATATGTTCTCAAGATTCTTGAAGGTCAGTGCTGGTTTTGCAATTCTAACTTTCTTTCTTGTATCACCATCCTGGTCTATGTAGCTGCCGAGCTATGCAAATTGGTGTACTTCTTCAATAGCTGTTCCTTCTATGTACATTTTTCTTTCTTGATGAAATGAAAATCCAGTAGATTTTGAGTTCTCTGGGTTACCGTGCAAGCTTCGTATTCATATAATAACAAAGGTTCGAAGTAACACTGAATAATTCTCTTATTCGATCACCCTGCAGAAAATTTCTACCTTCTGGAGAGGTAAACTGCCAGTTTACCAATTTATCAAACAATCACCATATCCTTGACTGTACACCATCATTATCTCAAAACAATCATTATTATTATTACACCAATTTTTCATTAAGAAAGTCACTTAGATAATGCTCAATTTTTCCTTTTACTTACTAATCATTAAATTTCTCCTCGTAAATACTTTTCTAAAGCCGAAACACTTTCATTAAATCAACAATAATTTGATACATCCCCAGCACGAATGAGCCTGGTCGTTAATGATCAGTTTGTTGACTTGCGGGCTTCCTTGGACTGGCCATTAGGGTCGCTGAGAAGAATTTTGTAAGCTGGTGCAAAACTATTTAGAGATTCACACCATGTAGATTAGCCATTCTGTTTTAATCCACTGCACCTCCCCCAATGTGAATGTAAAATTACCGTTTCCATCCTATTAAGACATACTGGGGATGAGGTGTTAGGCCCGTATTTCCAAGACCTTCGATACATGAAAGTGTGATGTTGTCAGTACCACGCCTGGTCGCATTTACCTTCCCATATTTCTCTGGTACCCATTTTTTTCGTGTGTACCAGAAAAAAATCCCCACTGTTGGGACCATGTACCACCAGATCAGTAAACCTATACCCTTTAAAAAAAAAGAGAAAGCCTTCCTAGATTCCCCCCCTCCCCCCACATTGGCAGTATGTAGTCAAACGAACCTGTAAACAGAGATGACTTTTTCCTCTTTTTTTCATTGTGTACATTTTATGTTAAAAAAAACCCAGACTATCATCAACATCTCATCTTGATCACGAGGAACATAGCATTAAATTCATGGAAGACAGAAGAAGAAGAAGAAGAAGAAGAAGACTGCTGTAATGAGAACAATAACATTTCAGAGATAATATCATGAGAAACAAAGAGAAGTCTACACATCTGAAGTTTTTGAACGTTTATATGTGACAGAGTATGGTAGTAAAAACAAATGTAATGTTTGTAGGTGACAGAGCATACTACTAAGAAAAATTAAGTTATAGTTTATATGTGACAGAGTATAACACTAGGACAAAATTTAAAGTTATAATTTATATGTGACACAGTATAATACTAAGAAAAAAATTGAACGTTATAATTTATAGATGATAGAGTCTAATACTAAGAACAAATTAAACGTTATAATTTATAGATGATACAATCTGATACTTAGAAAAAATTAAATGTTATAGTTTATAGGTGACAGCAGAGAACTAAGAATACTAAGAACTACCTTAAGCATTTGTAAGCTACAGAGAATAATACTAAAAAAAGGGAACAAATAAACGTTTTTAAGTGATATATCACAATAAAAAACCTCGAAATTTATAGGTAAGTGAATAAAAGAATATTTTAAATAACCTAGAAATTTATAAGCAAGTGAATAAAGTAATATTTGTTTTAAAAAAACCCAGAAATTTGTAGATAAGAGAATAAAGTAATATTTGTAAAAAAAAAAAACCTAGAAATTTATAGGTAAGTGAATAAAGTAATATTTGTAAAAAAGAACAAGAAATTTATAGGTAAGTGAATAATATAATATTTAAAAGGAAACGTAAACATTTTAAGCAAAGCTTTATTTTTTATTACACACAAAATATCAATCAAAGTTATATACATATGCTTTTAAAATGATGCAAAGGAAAACTATTTCTTTAATGATAAGTAAAATTCTACATTGTACAGTTAAGTTTATTTTCCGTCAATACTTTTTTGCCCTATTCTTGACACTCTGAAATAGTGAATGTTTTTAATCAAATTTATCTGGACCTATTGGGCTAATTTTATTTTTGTCTTGGTTGCAGCTTTTTTAAAAATCAGCCCAGGAGTCGTTCTCTTCTTATTTCTTTTAAAGGGGAAATTCTAAATCTTATAACCGAGCTCAGACACTCTGAATTAATATTTCTTTTACTTAGTTTTCTTTGTCTTAGTCTGTTTTATAGGATAATAATAAAAAAAAAAACGTATTGTCCTGGAAAACTACAGTAACACTGCTTAACAAAATACTTCCGAAGTAATAAGAATGAAGTAAGGACTGCGTCCATCTCTTGTTTCTACAACTTCTCTGAAAACAACTAAAAGTGTATTTTTAGCCATCCATGGTTTACTTGCACCTTTCTCTACAACTGTTTTTCCTTGGTGCAAAATGATTTTCTTCATATCAGTAGTCTAAAGTAGGAAATATTTTGCATGTTGAACATTAATTTTCTGCAAACTGATGGCTTTTAGTCCGTATAAAATTACAACAGATACATAAACTGATGGCTTTTAGTCCGTATAAAATTACAACAGATACATAAACTGATCGTTACTAAACGGCACAATGCATGAAGCTCACAGCGCTTTCTGTAGTAACATTAGTAACGAAAACATATTATACGAGTTAATATATACTGTCCAAAAAATGGAAACGCATAGCTTATATAAGCTTTATTTTTTATGTTATGACAAAACATTTTTTTACGGGTATTTCAAACCAAAACAAAAATTGTCACCAAAATATTAGATCTATGATTTAGCGTGAATTTTGCTATTCTCGTGTATGGTCAGAACGCAGTAGCTGCCCTTGCTAATCACACATTTTTTTGTACCATAACTCACGTTTCGTTTATGGAAAAGTCGTGATTTTTGTGGTGAGCACAACTAACTTCCCAAGCAAATGAAACCCTATAAAAGGATGAGGTTACACAAACAAATTCGGTTAGTTTTCAAGCAGACAAGTATGGTGCTTCTGTGGCAAAATTTACGAAACATTGCTATTGGTCGCCTGCAAGCAGGCGAAAGTCAAAGTCTGGTTGCCAGGCATTTAACCGTGCAGCAGAGTACCATCAGTCGACTTTGGCACCGTTTCCAAGCCACTGGCCCAGCTGAAGACCGGCATCGCAGTGGACGACCCATGTGACAATAGCAGCTGATGATCGCTTTTTTCTGGTTCATCACCTCAGAAACAGGTTTACAACAGCTTCCTCATGTGCCCAGTCATCGCTTGCAGGACGTCGTATGTCTGATCAAAATGTCCAGATTAGACTACATGAAGCTGGACTAGTGGCACGAAGACCTCACCGAGGTCCTGTCTTAACGAGACCTCATCGTCAAAATCGACTTGTTTGGGCCAACCAGCATCGGCCCTGGACAACTGACAATCATTGGAGACGTGTCTGGTTTAGTGACGAATCTTCCCTTTTGTTGCACCGCAATGATATGCGGAGAAAGGTCTACCGTAGGCCAAATGAACGTTTTGCCCAAAATTGCGTTGATGAAGCTCCTCCGCACGGTGGTGGAGGTGTAATGGTATGGGGAATGATCAATTTCAACGGAAGGAGTCCACTGGTGCAGATTGAAGGAGGCTTGAATGTGCAACGATACGTCAATGAAATTCTTCGACCCCATATCCTTCCATTTTTGGCTGCGCAAAGGTCTGTGTTTCAACAGGACAACGCCAGACCCCATTCTGTACTGTTCACCACACAGTTCTTGACTGCCAACAACATTCTCACCCTTCCCTGGCCATCCTTGTCTCCAGACATGAATCCGATCGAGCACCTATAGGATAAGCTGCAAAGACGTGTTTGTCGCCGAAACGTTTCTCCAGCCAATCGTCATGATCTGTGGCAGGCACTCCAGGAAGAGTGGGCAGTCATCTCACAGGCGCACATCAGAATCGCACCTATGCCCAGGAGATGCCAGTCGCTGATCGATACAAGCTGAGGCCACAGACCATACTAACTTGAGAACCCCTGGGACTAAAAATTCTCGTCACACAGATGCAAGAAACTGTTGAGTGAATGTTCTTTTGGACAATATAATATAATATAATATAATATAATATAATATAATATAATATAATATAATATTCATTCATTCATTCCTTTGCATGTCCCTTGCGGAACTTTGCCTCCCAAACAGCACTCCTGTAGGCCTCTCGGTTGTGAGCAAGATGGCCTGCTGCTGCTGCATCCATTTCCAGATCATCAACGATGTATTGCAGCCATCTTCGTTTCGGTCTTCCTCTTTTTCTTTTTCCCATTATGTATCCTTCCAATACGGTCTTCTCTAAATTATCATGACGTTTAATGTGGCCAAAATATTTAAGTTTTCTCTCTTTAATCCTCTTTACTAGCCAGCCTTCTTCAATATTAAGCTCTTGGAGTATAGATATATTTGTTCTTTTTTGTGTCCACGATATCTGGAGAACTCTTCTATAGCATTTACATTCAAAGGCATTTATGTGCTTCTCAGCTGTTTTGTTAAGTGTCCAGGTCTCACAGGCATATGTTGCGATAGGAAAGATGCATGCCCTTAAAAATCTTATTTTTGTGGTTCTGTCTGCTCCTCTCCACAGATTCTTTATTTGTTTTACTTTCTGAAGAGCAATAGATGTCCTCCGTTTAATTTCCCTCATTGTATCTCCATTATTAGTTAGTAGTGATCCAAGATATTCAAAACTCTCCACTTCTTCCAGTTTTTCCTCACTGATACATATTTCAGTTGCCTTGTTTGTTTTGTCAGTTGTCATCACTTTAGTTTTCTTTGCATTAAGATAGAGGTTCTGCTCTTCGCTGTTCTTGCGGACTGACATAAGTATAATATAATATAATACAGCATTTTTATTTTTTTTTCCATAATTTTCACTAAATGGTCTTTATTATTAATTCTATAATTTCCCTAAATGAATGAGTTTGTTCATTATTTATATAAAATCCACATAATAAAGTGAATTTTTTGTTGTTTATATAATTTTCACCAAACGAATTGATATTTTAAGTCTAAAAGTTGCACACACTTTATCCGAATGAACTGACCTGTTTCATAGTTTTTGAGTTCTTTTCCTAGAGAATGGGGACACCATGAGAAGAGTAAATTAAAAGTGAGTTACCTCATCAAGGGATTTTATGCTTGTTAATTTGGCCTCTCTTAAAAATGTCCTCTTCAGAGTTTCACGCAGTCTGTCTCTTTTTCTTCGGCCTGTTGTGTTCCACTTGATAGCTTGTTTTGGGATTCTCTGATCATTTCTTCTCATCAAGTGACCAACATATATCCATCTCCTTTTCCTGATCACCCATGAGACTGATTGTTGTTCAGTCATCTGTCTTATTTCTGCATTGTTCTTGAATTCGTTCCGCTTGATGCCAAGTATATTCCTTAGGCATTTGTTTTCAAAAGAGTCTAATCTCTTCTCTATTTTCTTAGTTGTTTTCCAGTTTTCGCATGCATAAATGAGGGTGTATATTACATTTGAATTGAATAGTCTTAACTTGGTTTTTGTGCTTATAAATTTTGAATTCCATATGTTCTCAAGATTCTTGACAGTAGACATCCTTGTTTCACACCTTTTTCAATCTGGAACCATTCACTCATCCCTTTTCTCTCTTGACTGCACAAACATATCCATTGTAGAAGTCCTTAATAATGTTGACAATTTTATACGGTATTCCATATAGACTTAAATTCTCCCTAACGAATCTCTGTATATGCTATCACATGCCTTTTTAAAGTCATTGAAGTTCAGTATTAATAGTTTCTGCTTTTAAATATGTTTTTCAAGTATTATTCTTAGAGTAAAGATCTGGATATCGTGGATATCTCCAGATGATAGAACTAGAAACCAGATAGATCATTTTTGTATTAGAAAGCAATACAGAACATCTCTCATAGATGTAAGGGCTTATAGGGGTGCAGATGATAACAGTGATCACAACCTGTGCATAGGGAAAATAAAACTAAACCTGAAAAGCCAACACAAGAAATCAGTACACAGAAAGACAAACAGTCACAGCCTAGAAGAAGAGAATACTAACAGCAATTTCAATCAGGAACTTGTCAATCAGGTTTTTGTCATGAGATAAGTAAATTTTCTGCCGAAATTCAGAATCCAAGTTATATGAACCTCAATATAAGATAATCCAGTAATTGTATCACCCGAACTTTCTACTTCATGAGAAGATTTATTACTCTCTTTATTTCTTAAAACATCCTTTGTCTCCTTGCCTCCTCCATCATTTTCTCTTGGGCTTTCTTTCTCTCACTTCTAAAGTGCTTTGTTTAATATTTTTCGAAAGCTAACCGTACAACATCGTGCTCTGCTACTTTAGTGAATGATTGTGTAGAATAATTTGCTCCTCTCCTCTTTGCTTCTCACTTTCTGTCAGTCTTCGATGTTCTCGAAGACCCATTCACTTTTGGTGCTTGAAGCAGACTCCAATGTATAAAATAGCGCAGAGAGCAACGAGTTCAAGAACTGAAATCTATTGTGCTTCACAATGTTTCAGATCGGGATTTACCTAAAAAGTAAAGTTAAAATCCCCGTTTCCATGGCATTAAGACATATTCGGGATACGGTGTTGGGTCTGTATTTCCAAGACCTTCGGCACATGAAAATGGAACGTGGTCAATATCACGCCTGGCCCATTTACTTTCCCAGAAATCTCTAGTACCAATTTTTAGAAGCTGAGGATTTGCCTGCACTGAAATTATTCTGGGATTTTACTTTACTGGGATAATTTCCACCAAAGCTCTTACACTCTGCACAAATTCCGAACAGAATTTTTTTTTCACTATTGTATATGGGCAAAATGTGTAAAAGAAATCAAAGGATTTATAACAACTGACGTTAACCTGATGAAAGGACTACATCTAATTAACTTGGGAGTCAAAGACATTTTTACAACGCAGAAACGATAATTACACTAGATTACAGGCAGACTACATTGGCTTTAGTACTTGTTTGCTAACTGACATTCTCGTTTTAGTTATCATTAATTAATAATAGATTATTGACGTTGCTGAGACAGACAGACAGACAGACAGACAGACAGACAGACAGATTACCCATCCTAGAACTGCTGGATCAGCTGCAACAAGGACTCTTCTGTTTTGAGATGCTTTGTCATTTAATGTATGGTCAGCATCAAATACAAATTACTGCAGATAATCACAAATTTTAATGTTCGTTCGCAAAAGCTGGCCGCCATCTTTTCTGTGTGTGGAGTGAATGGATTATAGCAACTTTCTAACTGACTGTCTTTTCGTTTTGTTTTGTATTTCTGAAGACAACTTCTGACATTTTAAACTTTAAAAAAAGAAAGAAAGGGGGCAATATGACGTATTTCTGTAGGGCAAAAGTTAATAAAATAATTTATTAGAAAGACAATCACGAATCTTTACGTTATACTTCTTCTAAATACCACATTTAGTATAATAAACTATTCTATAGGCAGCAGATAGAGGCACACAGACAGAGCGTCTTCAGAGGATGAAGATTTGGACATGCGGACCCTTATCTCTCAAATTTCACTAATATACTACCACTCAACGTTAATATAGTAATAGCATTATGAACATATAAGAGCAATAATATGCAATAAAAAATGTTTGCGTAGTCTCTCATCACACTGACAGATAAGCAGACAAACAAACAGACAGGCAGACAGATTACCCAATGTGGAGTTGCTGGATCATCTGCAACAAGAGCTCTTCTGTTTTGAGATGCTGTGTTGCTTAATGTATGGTCCACATCACCAGGGCTGGCTGTCTGAACTTCCGTCTTCACGGTCTGATTAGTTCTTCCAGAAGTTGCTTGGAGTTTGGACTGAAGATCATTAACAACATTTGTGAATTTCTCAGAGATTTTCTGATAGGAAGCGTCGCTCGCTCGGGATGGAAGTTTTCCAGTGAAACTTTGAATTTCTTTTAACAGCTTTTGAATTTCAATATTTCGCTCCTTCTCGATTTCGGTCAAACGAAGTTGTGTTTCTCTAAGAAGCTCTTCGCCTTCTTCTGCTAGGCTAAAGGACCCAATACTGGGTTCTCTGCTTTCCTGATAAATTTTAGTCTCTTTATCGGCCATCTTTCTGTTATTTTCAAAATTTTTCTTCCCGTAGATTTTAAAATGGTATTCGGACAGCTCCGTGGCAAAGCGGCAGAGCTTCCTGACTTGTTGCTCTCTAGAGTCCTCTGACTCTGTTTTGTTGTTGAACAAAACACATCGAAAT
Organism: Achatina immaculata; assembly: GCA_009760885.1. NCBI lineage: Eukaryota > Metazoa > Mollusca > Gastropoda > Stylommatophora > Achatinidae > Lissachatina > Lissachatina immaculata. Next base: position 936,170 of record CM019714.1, read on the forward strand.
CTGCATTCTGCGAAACATCTGAGGAGATCTCCACCTTGTGCTGTGTACCAATCCTCAAAACTGTCAACTTCTGTTTCAGTTTCAGCTACTTGGAAATGATCTCCATGGGTAACAACACAGATACCAAAGTCCCGGATGATGTTCTGTCCCAGGCATTCTTTGAGAATCTTTAACCCTGTGAATTCCTCTTTGCTGAATGGGACACCGAACCTTACAACTATTAACAGAGTTGAAAAGCCGTTATTTACAAGTCTTATGGCCTTATCTAACTGCCTGTCAAAGATGCTTTTGTCTCTTATACCAAGATCAAGGCCATCAACAACTCTCACAGTTTTATTCTCAGCAACTGAACTATGTAACACAGGTTCTCTGTTGACAGAAGGAGAACCACTGGCATTTTCTTGAAAAGCTTTTCTACCAATGATAGAATTTCCTGTAGCACTACTTCCATTTCCTGATTTGCCAACCAAAATCAGATCAATGTTTTCTGACTGTGACTTGGTGTTGATGCGTTGATTGCCTAAGACAGGCAATGTTCTTTGTACTGAAAAAAACAGAAGAACGCACATTCACATCTTGTAAAATAATTTCTTAGAAGAAAAAAAGCAGATATTAATTTTGAAGGAGAAAAAAAAACGAGTGAAAATGAAGATTTAAAACATGATTAAAACTTTAGACAAGGCGCGAGTAGAAAATCAGAAGATGACCTGATGTGAACGTATTATTAAGATAATATATGATAATTCTGTGATTTTAGTAGCTTACTGTGGAATTTCCGATGTAAGAAAGAATAAGGTGTAGGCTTATGTTTTAAACCGACAAATTATTAAATTACAATATCACGATGCACCGTATACCTCATACAACCTAAAAGAAAAAAAGACTTATAAAAGAGGTCTGTGAGAACATATGACATACACAACAAAATAAAAAGATAGAAAGGCATTACAAGTTCATTTTAAAAATCATGGAAAATTTAAGACTTCCACCAGAACAGAAGAACTGGATTCCATTGAAGCTCTTGTTTCAAATGAGTGAAGCCAGAAAGCTAGACAAGATAGAAAATTGTGCCATGGGGAATGAAACAACAGACAGTCTCAGATCACTGGCGATGTACTGTGAAGTGTTCAGTGGGGTAGGGTATCAGCCGGCCTGGGTCAAACTGAACGCTTCACTGGTCAGGATGTGTGTTTTCAGGGGTGTGAAGTTAGTCGGGTCCTGCGGTCCGTGGGGGAAGCTTTGTTTTCGTTTCGTCAGAATATTTTCCTTCTGTTTTTCTTGATAATGTTTGTGGGGTAAAGTAAGTAATTAACCAAGTGCAGTCTTATGCTGTGATACTTGGTGTCAAACACTTGGCCGTGGTCCCCGCGTCTCAGCGGATTCATGTTGGGTTAAATGTTTAAATATTTGTTGACTATGTACAGGAACTAAAATAAGTACATTGTTTGTGTTTTCAGAGTAAGTCATTAACCAAGAAAATACAAGAACCAAAGACAAATAATGACTGCTACTTGGAGAGCTCCCTGAATGATTAATGACATACTCTGAAAACACAAACAATGTACTTACTTTAGTTCCCTTACTATATTACTTGTACCTTTTCTTTCCTAGTTTACATTTACTACCTGGCAATATTATTATTATTATTATTATTATCCTACGAGAAACAGAAGAACGATCTTTTAACTGGCAATAATAAGAAAACACAGGTTTGTAGGATTAGACATCGAAAATATCGTAGACAAAGCACTTTAGTGAGACGTGAGAGAAAGAAAAATCACGAGAGAATTACCTGGGATTCCTAACGGGACTCGGATAGGACGAACAGCCATCTTGTCACGAGAGAACAAGGTAGCAACAAACTACATTATCTCGCATAAGTGTTTTCTCCTTTGTTGTTATCTTTAATTCATTACATTGTTATCAAAACTGACAAGGACATGCGTTACTTGAATGTACATGTGTATGTGTGTGCGTGCGTTCGTGCGTGCGCGTGGCCATTTTGAAGTATCCCGCCGTCCAGTTCTGTAAATAGTCGTCTTTCTTTTGTCACTGGGGTCCACAACATTAGCGGTTCTCAGTCTTTTCCAGGTACGGACTCCCTGAATTCAATGATAATTCACCCGCATTGCCTTCCCTACATTCCTCTCCATTTGATATTGACTTGATTTATGACCCTTCTTCGGATCTATCACTGTTTACTAGCCAATCTATTTATCTGTTAGATGGCTTTAAGGAAACAAAGTCTTTATTATTCTGGAATACAATAATAAATATTCTAATAATTACTCATATCCATTATTAAAAACTCACAAACTTTGCAACACTTATCAGAAGGCAAAGTACAACCGCAGTTCTAACATTAAGGACACGTTAAATATAAAGTTCTTTGTCGTAGTTTGTAGACGTATATTTAACTTCGTCTGTTCATCTTAGTTACCTATATATCAGACTTCTTCTTATATCGCTAAAACAATAGAGCTGAGCTATGCTAATCAGTAAATGAAGAAGTTTTCTGATATAAATAGTTATGAAAGAAATTTTGTTTGAAGAATAAAGGCGGTCTTTTCCTCATCTCCATAAAGCAGGGGTGTTCAACCTTTTGAAAGTCGCGGGCCAGTATGAAAACTTGGTGCACCTTGCGGCCACACAAGAGACAAGTCTTATATACCGAATTCAGAAGCAACACAAAAGAAAAAAAAATGTTGAGTAAGAACCGCAAGATGTCTAACAGGAAGGGGGCGGATTTTCATCTCTTAGCAGAACTGAGAGAATTTTTTTTTATAAATCCGTTGATTCTACAAGCATGGTGGATTAAGTAAGATGAATTTTACAATAGTTAATATTAAATTTAATATTTAATCTACCCCTTACTTAAGAAGGTACGTCAAAATTAACTGAGAGTCATTAAAGTTAGTCTCCGTTGTTACAAGCGACTGGGTGTTAACTATTTCGTCATTGGCTTGATTGTTAAGGAAAGATGTGAAAAGACAGTCCAGACCCAAGAGCTTCTCCTAGGAACAACTCGTACGACACAGTGTGGCCCGTTGATTTCGACCAAGTTCTACAAAACCCAGCTATCTCCGACAGATCTCGTAGCCCACACTTGTCTAACACCACTGAGGTAACCGCTCTTCAGTTATACAGGACAAACTCAGTTACGTTACGTACGTTATCTTTGTGTTTCTGCCTGCTTCTTTAAAAATTTTTCTAGGTAAGTTTTCACCTACTTTCTCAAACTACTTCCGATAACATTGTTTGTCTTCTAGGTCTTGCCAATTTTTCAGCGTGATAGATCTATCTAGTTGACTCTTTAGAAACACTTTTGCTTCTAGGTGGCCATACTTCATTGAAGATGTTAACTTTTTGCTTATCATTTGGTTATTGCATAGATCATTTTGTTATGCGATCCTCAAGCTTACCACTTGTTTGAATAGCCTTATTTTATAAGAAAGATAAGTGGTATTCATCAACACAGACATACAAGGAACCTACATCACATAAATGAATAAATGAGACAACTAAAGAGAGAAATTTTAATATTTTTATTCACTTCCAAACTACTACCTACTCAGACTATTACTGCAACAAAAAATGTTATACTGAAAAGCTTTAATTTTTGGCGTTATCAGAACAGTGTTTATAGGATATTTCTTAAAATTATGTAATAACAAATACAGTCCAGTCTAAAACAGTGTACGAGTAGTTTTAACGAACAAAAAGCTCTGTCAGTTCTCAACTCTTGTTTCTCATAACATATTTCTGTCAAACATTGCCTTGATACTGATGTTTGGTCTCTCGACCTATGGTTGCGCGCACGTGATAATATGTTGTTATGACCACTTTATGGAGCTGAATACGCCTGCGTTGCTCGTTGTAATGACACATTTTAATATCTTCTATTGGCGACTAATAGGGCTGTGGAGGGCCAGGTCTGGCCCGTTGAGTGAGTCACACTCGGGCCCCCTGTCCAAACAAGGAAAGTAACTCGCGTAATATGAAAAGAAGGGGAGGGGTGGGAGGAAGCCACCGGGTCCCCTCAACAACCTGGGCTCAGGGATATACACCCAGCTCCCCCCAGTCTTTTTTAACCTGCTGATTAATAGACATCTTAAGAGTTGGAGGATTATATATATATATCTGTATGGTTTATGTGATGTGTGAATTGGACTCAGTGGTTCAAGAGTGCATGTTCTAGATCTAAAGGAGCATTTCTTTCATTATTAAATATATTTTTGTGTATTCTACACCCATTGACATTTATCAGCTATTTTCTTTTTGTTTAAATGAAGGAAAACTTAATATAAATAGTACTTTTCTCTTTTCTTTACTTGGTGGGAGGAGAATGATGGAGGTAGGGATAATATAATTTTTTATATCATGAAGGAGGTTTATGGTTTAAGGTCTGGATCATCATTGAAATCCGAACATGTCCATACATTCTCAGATCACACCCCCCCCCTCTTCCTCAACATATCAATCAGCATCATGTGGCTCGTAGTGCTCGTCTTTTATTGGCTGACAAGTCCTCTCATGTAAATCACAGAGTAACTTCCTTCCAGTTTATTTCAACCTTAATTTCTCATCAAAATTTATTCTGGAAAAGCATGAAAATGATTTCAGGAGTTAATGAATTTAAAATACCAATAAATATAACAAATTAAAAATAAATAACTTTAAAAGCCACAAGGTTTTACTTTTTCTGCTATAAAGACAACAAAATCAGTCACTAGAAAACAAAATATAAAAATTAAGTATTAACATGTTCCTGACATATTTCTAGGAAGATTTTAAAAAAAGAAAGAAAAATGTATTCAGCAGATATATAGCCTTTCCTATTTAATGAATCTTATAAGAATTTTAATGTAAGGATGACTACTTTATAGCACTAAAAAATCTCACTGTTTGCATAAATTACATAACAAGTTGATTTCTCTTTTGAAAATGAGCAAATCAGAGATCACTGAAGCTTTTCACATTGTTTGTCTAAGCAAATCAGAGATCACTGAAACTTTAGACATTGACTGTCTAAGCCAATCAGAAAGCACATGTTGCAGGTACACTGAGACAGATTCATTTCATTTGTTGATGGCTATTATATCTTTACTCCAGACCTATCTGTTTTATTTTAGTTGTACTATAAGTTATGATTATTTAAATGGCATTCACTCTTAGAAATAATTCTGCTGAAATGATTTCTGTATTGGTCATTCAGTTGATTATCAGTTTATATGAAATTAAAATCAACTATTTATATATAATTCTTCATTATCATTACACATTATGAAATTTCCCAAAAGATTATCAGCCTTAGAGATAATATCAACATATTTAATCTTGGTTTACCTACATAAGTGTAACAGATGCATAAAGATCAACTGTGTATGCAGAATAATTAAATGGACACAACAATGAATATATTCGATTAAATAACGCATGACCATAAAGTATAACAATATTTTAAAAGTATAACAATGTTTTTAAAGTACAAATTATCAACATTATTTCAGTTATGAGAGGAATAAATGTGATTCACAATGTTAAAAACTTCACATTTCCAAAGGTTCAGATAGTCGCAACAACATAAACTGAATTTTAAACAGTAAGAAATATAGTGTACCACAACAATGATTACTTTAGTTTAACAGAAAAAACAGACTAGATGATCTAACATTGATTGTAAGTTAGAATAGTGGAGAGAGGGAGAGACAGAGTGAGAGAGAGAGAGAGAGAGACTGACAGAAAGACACACAGAGAAAGAAAGATAGAGATTGAGAAAGAAAGAGAAAAAAAGGAGATAGAGAAATACAAACGGACAGACTGAAAGACCATACATAGATACACACGGAGAAAAAGAGAGAGAGAGAGAGAATGAGAGCGAGAAAGCACATATCTGCAGTTAATTAATATATGCAGCTTTTAAAATGAAGCAAAATATTCCTCACCATTTTTGTTACTAAAATTGGCACATCACAGAATTACACAATAATTTACACTTTTCATTCTGTAGATTAAACAAACTCCACCTTACTCATCACATTCTGCATGAATTCATCATAATAACATTTTCAGCACAATGATTTTAAGTTTATAGCTAGTCAAACCCTAGAAATAGTTCTAGAAATTCACACTGATTTCACATGTACATTATATACTTTTACAAACAAAATAAATATTAACATCTATTATGTTTACTTAGTGAGTAAACGGAATAGTTTTTAATCAGAAATTTGTTAATCATGTGAAATAGACTCGGTTCAGTCTGAAAAATGCCGTAATTTTAGTAGAAAACACTACCACGTAGTAATGCTGGGTGTTTTATGCTACTGTTACGGTGATGCATGCAAATATCTTGTCAGAGAATCCAAAGACAGGCTCTCAAGTGGAACACAACAGGCTGAAGAAATAGAGATCCACCACGTGAAACTCTAAAGAGGACATTGTTAATAGAGGCCAAATTAGGAGGCATAAAAACCCTTATTGAGGTTGAAAAGCTCGCCGAGAACAGGAAAATTTGGCGAACTACCAAGCGAGCCCTATGTGACGTTTAACGCCACGGTAAGGATGTAAGATGTAAGAAAATATATAAAATATACATCAAATAATGCAAGAATCACTAAAACTGAACTTTTCAAAATGCTGCAGCTTCATCTGAGAAAGAAATGAGAACTGAAAAAGAAAAGACACAAGTGTCAGAAGATTAGACTTTGCAACAGAAACATTTCTTGTTATTACAGTAGTCCATTATTAAATTTAGTACTGGTACAGAGAAGTATAAAAGAGGTCGATCACGTGAAACTCTGAAGAGGACATTGTTAAGATAGGCCATATTAATGTGAATAACATCCCTTGATGAAGCTGATAAGCTCGCCGAAAACAAGAAAACTTGGCGAACTACAATGCGAGGCCTATGTGACGTTTAACGGCAAGGGAAGGATTAAGATGTAAGAAAAAGATAAACAGTCCTGAGAAAAACGTCTCATCACAATGAAGTTTAGCAAGTTCCTCAGACAGTTAACATCAGTTGCAATCAATTATTTTCTAAGATAAAACAAGGCCATTAGATACATACACTAAAATAAAACAAGGCCATTAGATACATACACTAAGATAAAACAAGGCCATTAGCTACATACACTAAAATAAAAAAAGGCCATTAGCTATATACACTAAAATAAAACAAGGCCATTAGATACATACAGTAAGATAAAACAAGGCCATTAGATACATACACTAAGATAAAACAAGGCCATTAGTTACATACACTAAGATAAAACAAGGCCATTAGTTACATACACTAAGATAAAACAAGGCCATTAGATACATACACTAAGATAAAACAAGGCCATTAGATACATACACTAAGATAAAACAAGGCCATTAGATACATACAGTATGAAAAAAATAATTTTTAATCCATAATAAGAAGGAAAAATAACTAAACTAAAGGTAAGATAAATTTCCCGTTTCCATTCCATTAAGGCATATTGGGAAATACGGTGTTAGACCCGTATTTTCCATGACCTTCGACACATGAAAGTGTGATGTGGTCAGTATTACGCCTGGACGCTTTACCTTCACAGATTTCTCTGGTACCCATTTTTAGAGGCTGGATCAACCCCGGGGGCCTTTTTGGTGGGTACCAGAAAAAAATCCAATTACTGAGACGTGAACCCGGTACCACTGGATTAGCGAACCCGGCGCCTAACCACTCAGCTAACCACTCAGCTAACCACTCAGATAACCACTCAGCTAACCACTCAGCTAAAAATTCAGTTAACCACTCAGTCAACCACTCAGCTAACCACTCAGTCAACCACTCAGCTAACCACTCAGTCAACCACTCAGTCAACCACTCAGCTAACCACTCAATCAACCACTCAGCTAACCACTCAGCTAATCACTCAGCTAACCACTCAGTTAACCACTCAGCTAACCACTCAGCTAACCAGGCCGAAAATTGTTCTACTAAATAAAATATAAAAAGTTTTTGAAAAAGCAAAAAACTGTTTACATCATAATCAATCATGTGTCACAAAATTTAAATATGATTTACAATAAACTTCTACATTTCAAGACCTAAAACAGATCGTGCAGTTTTAAGAAAATTTTAAGTTGGAATAGAAACATTTTATTATCAGAGCAGAAATACATTTTGACCTGTCAGCAAATAACACTGAAACCTACCAGAAAATAACACTGGATGTCGTAACACTATTGTTAGTTCTAAATAAAATACTTGATAATGTAATATCAATTGTAATTCTGAATATGAAAACATAATTTCTGGAGTAAATAAATATATGATTGTTTTCTAGAAAGCAAAATCATCAATTTTCCTATACTCAAAAAAATAAATTTATAAAAAGAAAAAAAAATTCTAAAATATCATGAAAATATTCAGCAATGATAGAATTATTCATATTAATTAATCATCCTATTAAATTCTCCCTGACGCTTAGTAACCTCAGTGGTTAGGCTCTTGGCTTACTATTTCGATCTTATCGGGTTCACGTCCCAGCAGTGGCTTTTTTCTACTACACATTGAAAAGGCCCCAGGGTTCAGCCAGCCTTTAAAACTGGATACCAGAGAAATCTAGGAAGGTAAATGTGGCTAGGCATGATACTGGCCATATCACACTTTCATGTGTCAAAAGTCGTGGAAATACGGGTCTAACACCGTATCCCAACACGCCTTAATGGCGCGGAAATGAAGATTTTATCTTTTACATTTACATTAAAGTTTTCATTGGTCATCACGTTTTGCACAGAGACATAACAATACATTTTATAAGCAATGAATGTCAAATTGCAGATGATTGAACAGTGGACAAATAGTTAACAATTCAAACAATTGTAGACAGAAGTACATGAAAATAAATATATCAAAGCAAAATATATAAGAATGAAATGTAAGATGAAATATTACAGTTAAATTCTTAGTTAATGATTAAAGCTGTTCCTACAATAAAGCCGGTTAATTCCAAAATAACATATTAACGCAATTATTAAATAGTCACGTATTTGCAATTTTGTAGTTAGAATCTTGTAAACCTTTTTCACTAATATTATATTGATGGTAGCATTTTGCAATCCGAATATAGACTTCATTCATTCATTCATTTGCATGTCCCTTGCAGAACTTTGCCTCCCTAACAGCTCTCATGTAGGCCTCTCGGTTGTGAGCAAGATGGCCTGCTGCTGATGCATCTATTTGCAGATCACCATCGATGTCTTGCAGACATTTTCACCTTGGTCTTAATCTCTTTCTTGTTCCCATTATGTACCCTTCCAAGATGGTTTTCTCCAGATTATCATGACGTTTAATGTGTCCAAAATATTTAAGTTTTCTTTATTGAATTGTTTTCTTAGCCAGCTTTCTTCAATATTAAGTTATTGTAGTATGGATATATGTGTTCTTTTTTGTGTCATTGATATTTGAAGAACTTTTCTGTAGCATTTAAATACACAGGCATTTATGTGTTTCTCAGCTGTTTTGTTAAGGGTCCAGGTCGCACAGGCATATGTTGCGATGGGAAAGATGCATGCCCTTAAAAATCTTATTTTTGTAATTCTGTCTCTTCCTCTCCACAGCTTCTTTAGTTGTTTTACTTTCCGAAGAGCGATAGATGTCCTCCTTTTAGTTTCCCGCATTGTATCTCCGTTATTAGTTAGCAGAGATTCAAGATACTCAAAATTCTCCACTTCTTCCATTTTTTCCTCATTAATACATTTTTCAGTTGCCTGTTTGCTTTGTCATTTGTCATCAATTTAGTTTTCTTCGCATTAAGATAAAGGTTTTGCTATTCGCTGTTCCTACGGACTGACATGTTTAGTTGTTCCATTCCTTTTTGTGTTGTGGACAGTAATACTGTGTCATAAGCATATCTAATCTCTGGCATTTAATAACCTCCATTTGTTATGGCATCGTAATATTCTTTGTCTACATCTTCTCTAACATTCCTCATTATATTTTCAGTATACAAGTTAAATAAGTAGGGTGACAATATGCACCCCTGACAGACCCCTTGTTTTCTGTCAAACCAAGTTGTTGTTTCACCATTTATTCTTACTGCTGCTTGTTGGTCTAGATACAGCAGTGATGTTAATTGTATCAAATGTGTTGGAAATCCCATTTTTTTCCATCATTTCCCAAAGTTTCTGGTGTTGTACACAATCAAATGCCTTTGAGTAATCTATAAAAGATAAATATAGATTCACATTAAACTCTCTGCATTTCTCTATTATTAATCTTATATTGAATATACGATCTCTTGATCCTCTTCCTTACCTGAAAACAGCTTGGACAATAATAGCTTTTATTTTCTTACAAAGTCTACCATTATGATTTTTAACAGAATTTTACTGGCATGACTAATTAGGTAACAGTTCTGAATGCCATATCTTTTTACATAGTGCATGATAGATTGTTGCACATTCCTTTCCTCCTGCTTTAATGAGTTCACCTGTTATCTCATCACATCCTAGTGATTTACCATTTTTCAGATTCTTTATTGCCCATAAAACTTCTTCTATTGTCGGTTCGGGTTCTTTCTCATCTAATAATAATTCACACTGTTAATTTCTGCTTCAACAGTCGGTTGTTTCATACATTCCTCTGCAATACTCCTTCAATCTTCCTAGAATTTCTTCTGTCTCTGTCAAGGTATTCCCCATCTCGTCACAAATTATATTTAGATTAAGTGTGACATTTCTCATCAATATCTTCATTTGTTTAAACATTTTGCTATCTCTTCCACACTTCTGATGTCCTTCTATTCTTTCACAACAATCTTGTATGTATTGTTTTTTTGTCTTTTCTTATATTTCTTCGTACTTCTTTTGTTTAAGATTTATATTTCTCTTTGTTGTTTGACACTTTCATTGCGTCTTCATTTCTCTACGTTGTTTTGTCAGTTCTAATGTGCCTGCTGTAATCCATCCATTCATTTGTATTTAATGTACTGGAACCATGTCTTTAGCTGTTGTTATTAAGATATCTCTGGCCTGCGTAGCCAATTCATCTGGTGTCATCTCCTCCTGTACATCCATCAGGATTTCGAAACGATTCTTCACTTCTATACCGTATTGCTCTGGTATCTTTGTAAGATCAAAGCGGAGTGGTCTTGATCCCGTAATTGTCTTTTTTATCTTTATCTTCATGTCTGCTATTAATAACTCATGGTCCGTGTCACAATCAGCACCTGGTAAAGTTTTTGCTGATGTTATACTTGATCTCCACCTTCTTTGCACTAAAATGTAATCTGTTTGATTCTTGGTTTTCCCATCAGGTGATGTCCATGTGTAAAGTCTTCTTGGATGATGCTTAAAAAGTGTGTTAGCGATCATTAGGTCATTTTCCATGCAAAATGTCATTAGATTGTCACCTGCTTCATTTCTATGTTCCTATGCTAAATTTCCCTACAACATATCCTTCATCTTCTGCTCTTTCTGTACCAATCTTTGCATTAAAATCCCCCATTATTAACATAATATTATTTTTCTATACCTGGTCTATCGGCGTTTGCAGTGTGTTATAAAAGTCTTCTACTTCCTCTTCTTCTGCTGCTGATGTAGGTGCATATATCTGGATGATTGTTACATTTCTAGGAGTGCCCTTAATAGTAAGGATTCCAACACTTACCGGATTGTAGCGTAGTAATGCTTTTGATGTTGATTTGTCCAAGTAAAAAGCCACTCCATTCTTTCCTCCTAATTCTCCACCACAGTATATAAAGATATCATCATTCTCGCTCTTGAAGTGTCTTGATCCTTTCCATCGATGTTCGCTGATTCCCAAAATGTGTATCCCCGTTCTTTTCATCTCGTCACTTATTATTTGATACTTTCCCTCATACATACTTCTTACATTCCATGTTCCTACTCTTATTTTTCTTTTTAGTTTGATGCAGGGGTTTTCCTTGGTAACACTGTCAGGATTTTGTCCGTCATCACAATTACTAGTATTGACCTCTGTCTCACACTCTTCCTCATTGTTAAAATTAGATCTATCTGGCCTGGGGGAATCCCCACCAGATCTTTTTCCTATCTGACCTTCCCTGTTGCTGTTTGGGTTTCTTGGTATATTTCCAGAAAGTAGTTTACCAATGCTTTCCTTAGGGAACATAAATATAATGTTGTACAGATCCTTCGACTTCGTACAGTATGAGGAAGATTTCTATTTTCTCATCTAACTTTGAATTTTTAGTTTTGATGTCTAGTTTTGACTGCTCAGTTTTGATGTCCAGTTTTCGCTGGAAAATTTTGTCATCAAACATTGGTTATTCAGCATTGCATATTAAGTCTAAGAGAGTTTCTTCAGAGATAATGCAGATTTGAAACATAGAAACATTACTGGATAATGTAAATATGAGCTTTAGTAATCAAGATTTTCAGGTTAGCATCATTTTTCATAAGCTTCAAAATGTACAGGTAATGTGAGATAGATCTGGAAAAAGCTATGATTCCATTTTGAGATCACTTGTTTTTTTCTTTTAATAAACTGAATGTTTAGAGACATAAGACATATTTTTTTCCTGATATCTAACCATATTTTGAGACTTATCTATCTGTTCCGTAACACTAACCTTTATTTTTATTTATAGAGAAGGGGTCATATACCTGGGAGACAGGGCAATAAAAGTGGGCTTGACCATTAACCGTGATAAGACAGAGTATATGTTAAAGTCCAAACTCCTGTCACAAAACTATAATAAGACCAGCCGTCAATGTATGATCAGAAACGTGGAGTACAACACAAAAGAAGAACAACAGTTGCTAATCTTTGAGAACAAGATCTTAAAAAGAATCTTTGGGCCAATAAAGGATACCAACAGTGGAGAAAGGAGAGCTAGAAAGAACACTGAACTGAACAGCTTATTTAAATCCCAACGATTTATAAATGTCTTGAAACTGAACAGTCTACACTGGCTGTGGCATGTAGAAAGAATTGGAGAGAACAGACAAACGAAAATTATGTGTGCACAAGAGACGAGAGAAACAATACCAAGGGGTAGATCAAGACAGAGATGGAAAGACAGCATAGAAGAAGATATAAAAGACGTTGGTATTAGCAACTTGAGAGAGGAGATTAGGAATAGAGAGAAATGGAGGAGAAATTTATCTGCAGCAATGAGCCTTAATAATTCAGAAAGCTGAAGAATAAGAAGATATCTAACCAGAAAAGCCAGCCTCCAATTTTCCTAAATCGCAAAGAAATAACACCTACAACTTTATCTAAGAAAGATTCATCATTTTTCGCCTTTGCTTCCTGGTATTGCTTTTCTAGTTCATTGGCACTCTGTCTTTGCCTCTTTTATTTCTCCAGGAGTTCTTGATACAGTTTTTATTCCTGTTCTTCACTTTCTCTTTTCTCCACGTTCATATCGTGCTTTCTTCTGTTCTTTTTCAATCCTCCTACGTTCTTCTTCTTTCAGTTGCTCTTCTTTCATTTGTTTTTCAAAATCTTGTTGTCTTCTCATCTGTTCCTCAAACGTTCTTCGAGTTTCTCTTGTTGTTTGTTAATTCTTTCTCATTCTTTCTATTCTGTTGCAGAATTCGATCTCCTCATCTATTGTTCTCTGCATTAATTTCGCTTTCTCACACAAATCATGCAAAGCTCCAGTTCCAAGATCTTGTGAAGAAATGTTCTGAAACACATTTTTTTCTCGTATTTGGAGATGGTCAGGAAGTTTGATTTTAACCTTCAGGTCATCTTGCAGTTGTAACTCCTGAATTTTCTGAAAAATAAGACTTGTCTCCTTCATTGTTTCCTCTTGTACCATTTTTTTCTTTGCCTCAATCATGAGTCTCTCTTGCAGCTTTTGCCTTGTTGAAGTTTTCATCTGTGTATCTGTAACCTTGAAATCTTAAATTATCTACCATTTGGATTAACTTTTCTATCTGATCACACTTTTTTCTCTCATCCTTTGTGACATTGTCAAATAATATTATTCTGTTGTCACATTCCTTCATAAGCTCAGCTAACATTCCTTCTTGCTCTTTGCACCAGTCTTCAAAGCTTACACCTGTCTCTTCACTGTCTTCTTCAAAATAATCTCCAAAAGTCAGAACTAGAATACAGTAAGATCTGACAAAATTCTCACCAAATATTTTCTTTAACACAACTATTGTATGTTGATATTCTGCCGTAAACCTCGCACCATATCTTATGACAAGAAGAAATGCATGATAGCCACGGGGATTTGCAGCGATGGCGTATTCCATGGCTTTTAGGGATAAGCTGACAAACTCTTCACCGTCCATTCTTGTATCCCCAACTCCTGGACCGTCTACAACTTTAATAATTCGACCTTGAAAATCACAGACTTCATAAGCAACTTCCTTGGTCACTGGTGAAGTACTTGACCTACTTTTGAAAGCTTTCCGTCTGAGGATACTATTTCCTGTTGCACTCTTTCCAGTTCTGACTTCTCCTATCAAAAGTAAGTCAATGTCTAATTTTTCCTTCATTTTAATCTGAAAAGAAATAAAGATAAACATTTTGTGGATGAAATAGTTACTCATTTCAAAAGCAACAAATAGTCAACTTTTCTAGACCCTTATAAATATGTGTGATTAAGTCCTATTACTGCAGTGCTATATTTTGAATTCTGGAATCAATCGCTAATTCCTTCTTTTGTGAAGTCAACAAAGAAGAAGAAATGAGCGAATGTTTCCATATTGAAACAGGCGTGATATAAGGATGTTTAATATCTCCCTTGCTTTTTTTTTGGAATATCATAGACTTGATAATGAAAAAAAATGTTGCACAGATAAATGGTCATTGGTTCTAATGACTGTTATAGCCGGAGTTAGGGTGGTGGATATGCTCTCCACTCCAATTAAATGTTTCTATGGCGTGCGTCTCAAATAGCCTCTGACAGTTAAGTCTAGCTCTTGGCCTTTTCGTGGCGGAACTGTTTAAACTGACAGGAGAAGGGGCGAAGGCGAATATCTGGCGCCTGAAAACCAGACGCTTCGGGTAGATGAGACCCGTTAGTCTTGGTTGGTAGCTCATCTTGGAGAAAGAAAACTCTGATTTCAAAACCTCTGCTGGCAGGATTCTTCAGCTGCCGTGCGTGGTGTGAAATTCCTCCCGACCAATGAAAAAAAAACGCTTTTAGGGTTGCCGCGCAGCGCCGGCGTGAAAAAGGTGATGGAAAGGATTAAGTGAAGTAGCCAGTAGTCTTTCGGTCAGGGCTACTCATGTCACGGCATCTCTGCTCTAGATGCCGGCCATGTCCTATATACACCCATACAGGCTCAGATGCCTAAACCGACTTAACCCATTTGTTAAATTAAGATTCTGCTGGCGAGATTCTTCGGCTGCCGAGAGTAGGGTGAAATGTCTCCCGGCCAATGAATAAAATGCGATTAGGGTTGCCGCGCGGCGCCACTTTGGAAAATGTGATGGAAAGAATTAAGTGAAGTTTAATTCGTATGGCCAGTAGACTCTCGGTGAGACCTACTCATACCACGGCGCCTCTGCTCTAGAGGCCGGCCACGTGCTATATACACTCATACTTGGATAATACGACTAAACCGGTTTAACTCAGGGATGAAACTTACTGGTGGTGAGGATTCGTCCTCCTCGACAAAAGATCCGCCCTGGTCACCACCAGGAAGGGTAGCGGCCAAGACCACAAAATACTGAAGTCGGAGACACTGGACCAGTGCAGTCTAGATAGGCAACCACCTATCACCCGGCGGGGATATATTATATCCACACCACGTCGAGGTTTTCCCGTTAGAAAGTCCTACTCTAGACTAAACTGGTGGAACGATAACTACAGTGTCACGCAATGCCGCTTCTGTGACCCAGCGAGAATATAAGCCCAAGCCCCACGATGCTCTGAGCCTCCATCCTAAATGAGGCTATCGCGAGAACCACAGGAGTAAATTCAGTAGAATCACGGGGGCGATCTTGTTTGTAGAAGCGAACGAAGAAGAAGAAGAAGAAGAAACGGGCATTGATTGGATACATGGGACCCAACTAGAAGATCCTGGTTTTGCAGATAACATAACTCTTATCAGTGACGAATTTCTCAAAACAAAATTTAATTCATGAACATATTCAATACCATTTGTTGTGAGCCTCTTAAAACCTTCGAAAAGGATTTGTTGTAAACAGTTTCACCTCAGAACAAAGTCCATCTTGTACAAGATCCCGAACTGAACGAATCGGGTTAAAAATGAAATAGCCGAACAAAAGCCTAATTATAATCGGTTTTCTAAATGACCTTTGCTCCATATTTCCCAGGTAGGCCTGTCGTTCTTTTAAAGTTTTGACGCTGCAATATCTCTGGCAATGACTCTTTGAACTCGGTCAGTCTTCATCTATCTTCTTACAACTGTGATGTGTCTCTTCACTGGGTAGTCGCTGATGTTATCGTTTGATACTTTTTTTTTCAGGGTTCAAGTTATGGTGCGCTGCACAAGAACTTTGGCTCTGCTACATTTTACAGTTAAGTTCATTTTCCCTGAACATTTTTTGCCTCCTCTGAAATAGTGAATGTTTTTAATTTATCTAGACCTTTTAGGCCAAATTATTTTTTTGCCTACAGCTTTTTAAAAATCAGCCCAGGAGTCATTCTGTTCTTATTTCTTTTAAAGGGAAATTCTAACACTTATAACCGAGCTCAGACACTCTGAATTATTATTTCTTTTACTTAGTTTTCTTTTTCTTAGTCTTTTTCATGGTATTATTATCTAAGAAAATTAAGTATTCTCCTGGAAAGCAACGGTTACATGGTTTGTTAACAAAATATTTCCTAAATAATAAGAGTCAAGTACGAACTGCTTCATTCTCTTGTCTTAGCCTCGTAATTTAACCTCTTTCTTTTCAGAATGTTGTACCTTTCACCAACTCTCTGTGTGCACTGCGATCTTCAGCAAGTTGATCATCTCACAATGACATATTCAGACTTTCAGTGATGTCCTGAGTCCACCTGCAGTGAGGTCGCTCTTCTCCTCTTTTGCCGGGCACTTATGCCTTCTACTACCAACCTTTCCAAGCTGTTGTGTCTCTTGATGTGGCCGAAGTATCTTATGTTTCTTTGATGGTGTTTACAAGCCAGTTTTCAACGACATTAATCCGGTCAATATCTCTTCATTTGATTTTCTTTCTGTTCGTGATGTCCTAAGTGCCCTTCTATAACATTTCATTTCAAGAGCTTTTATTCTCCTTTCCAGTGATTTGTTAAGTGTCCATGTTTCACATCCGTACGACGCCACTGGGAATATGTAAGCTCTTAGTAAACATAGCTTCATTTTCTTGTTGGTAGCACTGGCTCTTCTAGTTTGAGTAAGACACGTTTATTTGTCATTTTTGTGGAATACACTTATAAAGTGGATAATCAGTTTGCAGGTTGTTTGTTTGTGTTTATGGTGTCTTTTTTTACGTTTATCTTTGCTTAGTGGCACCACATCTTGATCTGAAAGGCAACTGTTCATTCAGTTCTGTGGTTACCAACTGTCAAACTGAGCAAACTGCTCTTCTAGAACAGGCTAGTTACCACCACAACTCAGACGTGCAGTCACACTCTCAGACTTGCAGTCAAATTCTCAGACTTATATTCACACTCTCAGACTTACATTCACACTCTCAGACTTACAGTCGCATTCTCAAACTTACATTCACACTCTCAGACCTACATTCACACTCTCAAAGTAACATTCACACTCTCAGACTTACATTCACACTCTCAGACTTACATTCACACTCTCAGACTTACATTCACACTCTCAGATTTACAGTCGCACTCTCAGACTTACAGTCGCACTCTCCACCTTACAATCACACTCTCAAACGTACATGAACACTCTCAAACTTACAGTCGTATTCTCAAACTTACATTCACACTCTCAAACTTAAATTCACACTCTCAAACTTACATTCACACTCTCAGACTTACATTCACACTGCTCTCAGACTTACATTCACACTCTCAGACGTACATTCACACTCTCAGACTTATATTCACACTCTCAAACTTAAATTCACACTCTCAAACTTACATTCACACTATCAGACTTACATGCACACTCTCAAACTTACAGTCGTATTCTCAAACTTACATTCACACTCTCAAACTTACATTCACACTCTCAGACTTACATTCACACTCTCAAACTTACATTCACACTCTCAAACGTACATTCGCACTCTCAGAATTGCAGGCACACTCTCAGAATTGTAGGGACACTCTCAGACTTACAGTCACATTCACAGACTTACAGTGACACTCACAGACTTACAGTCACACTCTCAGACTTACGGTCACACTCTCAGATTTACATTAACACTCACAGACTTACAGTCACAATCACAGACTAACAGTCACACTCTCAGACTTACAGTCACAGATTTGCAGGCGTACTCTCAGAATTGCAGGCACATTCTCAGACTTACAGTCACACTCTCAGACTTACAGTCACACTCTCAGACTTACAGTCACACTCTCAGACTTACAGTCACACTCTCAGACTTACAGTCACACTCATATACTTACAGTCACACTCTCAGACTTACAGTCCCAGACTTACAGTCACACTCTCAGACTTACAGTCACACTCTCAGACTTGCAGTCTCAGACTTGCTAGCACACTCTCAGACTTGCTAGCACACTGTCAGACTTGCTAATACACTCTCAGACTTGCAGGCACACACTCTCAGACTTGCAGTCTCAGACTTGCTAGCACACTCTCAGACTTGCAGGCACACTCTCAGACTTGCAGACACACTCTCAGACTTGCAGGCACACTCTCAGATTTACAGGCACACTTTCAGACTTGCAGACAAACTCTCAGACTTGCAAGCACACTCTCGCAGACTTGCTAGCTCACTCTCAGACTTGCAGACACACTCTCAGACTTGCAGACACACTCTAAGACTTGCTAGCACACTCTCAGACTTGCAGGAACACACTCTCATACTTGCAGGCACACACTCTCAGACTTGCAGGAACACAATATCATACTTGCAGGCACACACTCTCAGACTTGCAGGCACACACTATCAGACTTGCTAACACACTCTCAGACTTGCAACACACTCTCAGACTTGCAGGCACACACTCTCAAACTTACAGACACACTCTCAGACTTGCAGACACACTCTCAGACTTACAGACACACTCTCAGACTTACAGACACATTCTCAGACTTGCAGACACACACTCTCAGACTTACAGACACACACTCTAAGACTTACAGGCTCACTCTCAGACTTACAGACAAACCTTCAGACTTGCTAGCACACATTCAGACTTGCTAGCACACTCTCAGACTTGCTAGCACACTCTCAGACTTGCTAGCACACTCTCAGACTTGCTAGCACACTCTCAGACTTGCTAGCACACTCTCAGACTTACAGACACACTCTCAGACTTACAGACACACTCTCAGACTTACAGACACACTCTCAGACTTACAGTCACACTCTCAGACTTACAGACACACTCTCAGACTTGCAGACACACTCTCAGACTTGCGATCATAATATCTCCCTCACTGGCAGCAAGTCTATCAGTAAAAACTCTGCTGTCATCCAAAGAGCTCCTACAGACACAGTTCAGTTGCTGTTCTCTGTTATTTTCCCTTTGGTCTCCCTCTCCTTTTATTTCTCTGAGTTTTTCAGTACTTAATCACATTCTGTAAGCTCAGTCTCTCATGAAATGACCTAATAATTCTGATTATCTTCTCTTATGTTCTTTTAAAATTAATTTTCATTGTTCTGTACTTCTCTGAAAACATCTATAGTCACGGGAAAAACAAGTAAGTGTACAGTGGTATCAAGCGCACCAATCACGTTGTCATGAGTGAAAAGAAACATGGACTGCCAGCAACATTCCAGGTTTAAGACGTATGTTGGGCAGGACAGCGCGGAACAGACTCAGAGAGGTAAATCTCTTACCTCATAGGCCTGCAGTTAGACCAGTACTGACAGTTCGCCACAGACAAACCTGCTTGAATTGGGCCAGGCACCATGTTTCATGGTCCTATCATCAATGGAGGCGGATCCTATTCACTGATGGGTCCAGATTCTGTCTGCAAGGCCATGATGGACGTGCTTTAGTGTACAGGCAAAGAGGGGAACGCTTTGCGAATAACTGTGTGCTAGAGGTGGATAGGAGAAGAGGAGGCAGTGTAATGGTTTGTGAGGAATATCCTATGCTGGACGAACAAACCTAGTCTTCCTAAATGGCAACCTTACAGGTTTATGATTATGGACGAAATCATGGCACGCCACGTAATGCCTTTTCTGGATGCTAATGGACAAGGCGTGCTAATGCAGCAGGAAAACGCTCGTCCACATGTCGCACGTGTGGTCAGGAACCACTTTCAACAGCATCAGATTACTGTCTTGCCAGCAGTTTCACTGGACCTGTCAACTATCGAGCACATTTGGGATGAACTGGACCGTAGGTTACGAAGATACCCAATCGTCCTGGAAACCACAAAGAATTAGCCCAATTGTTGCAAAAAGAGTGGAATAACATATCTCAGCAATTGATACAACTTGTCATTGGTTCGATGAGTAGGCGGTGTCAAGCACTGATAACTGCCCGAGGAGGACACACATGATATTGAAACCCTGATTTTCTTTCCTTTGGGTGTTTAGCCACATTAGTTGAGTTTTTTTTCACTTGTTTGTGACATGTGATTGGTCTGAAAGTTGTCATTTTATCTGGTATTCGATAATCAAACATAATGTGTGCCAAATTTTATTTCAGTCATCACCTGAGCACGTTCATGGTGCTTTTTAAAGCATTGCACACTTTCTTTTTTCTTTAGAGTTTCCTGTGGTCGGCCTCATTTTCTTCGGCCTGTTGTGTTCCACTTGATAGCTTTTTTTTGAGATTCTCTGATAATTTCTTCTCATCATGTGACCAACATATGTCCATCTCCTTTTCCTGATCACCCATGAGACTGGTTGTTGTTCAGTCATCTGTCTTATCTCTGCATTGTTCTTGAATGCATTCCAATTGAATCCGAGCATCTTCCTTAGGCGTTTGTTTTCAAAGTCTATTTTATTGTTTATTTCTTTAGAGTTTTTCCAGCCTTCGCATGCATAAATGAGGGTGGATATTACATTTCAATTGAATAGTCTTAACTAGGTTTGTGTGCTTATAACTTTTGAATTCCATATGTTCTAAAGATTCTTGAAGATTGATGCTGCTTTTGCAATTCTGATCCTAACTTCATTTTTTAGTGTCCCCATCCTGGTCTATGTAGCTGCCGAGGTATGCAAATTGATTTGACTTATTCAACGGCTGTCTCCTCTACGTGTATGTTTACATTTTGATTAATGGGAAATTTCATTATTTTTGTTTTGTCCTTGTTAATTTCAAGTCCTATTTTGCTAGCCAGTGAAGAATGGATGTCTGTTTTTTTTCTTGCATGGAATTCACATTGTAAAAGGAATGGAAAAAAAAACTAATTATGCCAGTCCGTAAGAACAGAGAAGGACAAAAGGTCTATCTTAATGCGAAGAAAACTAAATTGATGACAAAGGACAAAACAAACAAAGCAGCTGAAATATGTATCAATGAGGACAAACTGGAAAAAGTGGAGAGTTTTGAATATCTTGGTCCACTGCTAACTAATAATGGAGATACAATGAAGGAAATTAAAAGGAGGACATCTATCGCTCTTCAGAAAGTAAAACAACCAAAGAATCTGTGGAGAGGAACAGACAGAACTACAAAAAAAAATATTTTTAACGGTATGCATCTTTCCCATTGCAAGATATGCCTGTTAGACTTGGACACTTAACAAAACAGCTGAGAAACACATAAATGCCTTTGAATGTAAATGCTACAGAAGAGTTCTTCACATACCATGGAGGCAAATAAGAACAAATATATCCATACTACAAGAACTTAATATTGAAGAAGGCTGGCTAGTAAAGAGGATTAAGAGAGAAAACTTAAATATTTTGGACACATTAAACGTCATGATAATTTAGAGAAGACCTTCTTGGAAGGGTACATAATGGAAAAAAGAAAGAGAGGAAGACCAAGGCGAAGATGGCTGCAAGACATCGTTGGTGATCTACAAATGGATTCATCAGCAGCAGGCCATCTTGCTCACAACCGAGAGGCCTACAAGAGTGCTGTTAGGGAGGCAAAGTTCCGCAAGGGACATGCAAACGAATGAATGAATGAACTGATAAGAGTTGTGTCATCTGCAAAATCAAGATCTTCTAGTTGTGTCAAATGTACCCATTCAATACCTATGTTACCTGTGCAGCATTTTTTCATTATGAAGTTTGCGGCAATTCCAACAAGCAAAGGAAATAGTATACATCCTTGTTTCACGCCAGTTTCAATCTGAAATCATTCACTCATCCCTTCTTCTATTTTGACTGCACAAATATATCCGTTGTAGAGTCCTTAATGATGTTGACAATTTTAGATGGTATTCCATATAGACTAAAAATTCTCCACAATGAATCTCTGTGTATGCTATCAAATGTCTTTTTAAAGTTTATGAATTTCAGAATTAATGGTTTCTGCTTTTCAATATGTTTTTCAAGTATTATTCTTAAATTAAAAATCTGGTCGAGACAGCTTCTCCCTTTTCGAAATCCTGCTTGTTCTTCTCTCATTGACGTATCCACTTTATCTTTAAGTCTATTCAAAATGGCCTTGCAAAATACTTTTAACACAACTGATAGTAAGGTTACTCCTCTCCAATTGTTGCAGTCTCTAAGGTTGCCTTTTTTGTATTTTAACAATTATTCCTTGTTTCCATTTAGAAGGGACCTTTCCTTCTTTCCAAATCTTGATAAACATTCTCGGTAGTTGTCTCATGTTTTCACTATTGATAGCTTTTAACATTTCGTTTGTTATTTCATCTCATTGTCAAGAGATACTTGAGTGCAAATTTTCTGTCTAAATTCAGAATCCAAGTTATACGAACCTCGTGATAAGATAATCCAGTAATTGTATCACCGGAGATTTCTACATCATGAGAAGATTTATTACTCTTTTTATTTATTAAAACATCCTTTGTCTCCGTCTTATTTTGCCTTTGCTAAGTCGGAATCTGTGTACGTGCGCCCTTGAGCACGCACGCTGTTTACTAACTTAATGAGGTCGGCAGTTTGGGCTTTGAGCTTGTTCTCATCTTTTGTTTGGTTGTCAAAGAGTACTGCTCTTTTGTTGCACTCTTTCAAGATCTCTTTGAACTTTCCCGTTTGGTTGTTGCACCATTCTTTAAATGTTCCTTCTTCTTCACAATAAAGATCAAACTCATCTCCAGAACTCACTACAAAAACACCAAAAGTCTTCAGGAAATCTTCACCAAATACTTTCTTATACGACTAAAAACATATTCATCTTCTTTTACTATTCTCGGTATAAATTTGTGAACAAGAAGAAATGCATTGTAACCACGGGAATTTACAGCAAAGTCATGGTCCATGTTCTCCACGAACAAGTGGATAGCGTCCTCATGATGATAGTCGGTATCATAAATCGATGGAATATCCACTACCCTGATAATGTGACCATTAAACACACACACACACACACCAACTTCAACTTTATTTGTCACAGAACATGTGCTACACCCAGCCCGAAATGCTCTTCTTCCCAAAATACTATTTCCGGTGGCGCTCTTTCCCCCGTCCTGTTCTTCCAAGTAAAAGTAAATGAATGTCTTTTGGCTCACTCAGTTTAATCTAAGAGAGGAGGAAAAACGAACAGTACCACTTAAATGAAAAGTTGTATGAGTAGTTTCATTAATGTAACCCGATACTAAAGTTAACATATATATCAACACACGCGCTTGCTACTCCGCAAAATTTAGAATATTTTTGTAATGTAGCAATAAAAAAAGGCGGCCATATCTATTCCCCCACCCCCACCAACTACTAACATCTGTAGAGTAATATAGTCACTTTCTCTCTAGGCATTGTTAAGACAAAACACACGTGGATACATTCCCCAGCAAGTGCAGATAAATATGAAATGCAGGAGAAGAATGAGAAGTAATACAATACACATTTATGTTTCCGACATACATCTTCTGCTTATAAGGTTGTCTTACTATTTTTATACATGAAAACATCTTGTCCACATGCCTGTCAGGTTGGCCTCAATTTATCAGTGTATATTAATCATTATTTCAGATATTTTAAGTTCGAGTTCATTAAAAAGATGAATAGACCCATGAAATCCTGACTGAGTACACTCCACACATATTCTGATGGTTGAGTGGATAGTGCGCAGTTGGTTGGAAGGTTGTTATTCCTACTGGAGTCCCCAGTTCAAGTCATAGTCATTTACACATCATTCTTTTCTTTCTCTCAGGTCTAAGTTGTCTACTGTTTTCTCTTTATCACACATTTAAAGTACTTTGTCTACTATTTTTCTTTCTCTCCCGTACAAAGTTCTTTTTCTACTATTTTTCTTTCTCTCACGTCTAAAGTACTTTGTCTACTATTTTTACTTCTCTCACGTCTAAAGTACTTTGTCTACTATTTTTACTTCTCTCACGTCTAAAGTACTTTGTCTACTATTTTTACTTCTCTCACGTCTAAAGTACTTTGTGTACTATTTTTAATTCTCTCACGTCTAAAGTACTTTGTCTACTATTTTTACTTCTCTCACGTATGAAAAAAAAAACTTTGTCTAATATTTTTCTTTCTCTCACGAATGAAGAACATTGTCTACTACGTTCC
>CM019714.1:960960-978253 GCA_009760885.1 Achatina immaculata
TTCTCACATTCCAGAATCCATTCCTTATCACATGTTTGAGGCCGACGAATGAGCTCCTCGGAGTTGGCATCCTTGATGCTCGGTTGGTTTCTCTGCGAGTTGTGGTAACGATATCTTTTTTTCCCGTCTGGAATCACTTCTAGATAGGTCCCAGGATAAGGTTGTTAGCCTTATGCCCAACTCCTGGTACATGATTTGTAACAGATCAAACGGAATGCCGCTGATTTCTGCATTATTAATTAGATACATACAATTATTATTTGAAATTATGATATGAAATTAGATACATACACTAAGATAAATCAAGGTCATTAGATGCATCATCATCGTCATCATGTGCCGTGCCGACTGGCGTTGGCTATTATGCTTCTCCAGAGTACACGATCCTTCATGCAGGCCATCAGCTCAGTTGGTGATCTCCTCTCACACCATCCCGTCAGACTGTCCAGTATCATTTCTCTTGGTCTTCCTCTTGATCTTCTTCCTTCTATTTTTCCTGTTGTTATAATATTTTCAATGCCCCCTCTTCTCATTGCATGTCCTGTGAAAGTAAATTGTCTCTTATCTTTTTGACAAGGATTTTTGTCTCTCCAGCTCTTCTCATACATTCTTCATTAGTTATTTTTGCTGTCCAGGGGATTCGCAACATTCTTCTAATAAACCACATTTCTGCTGCTTCCAATGATTTTTGTGCAGACTTGCCTATTGTCCATGATTCACTTCCATATAACAAGATAGGTTCAATATAGCATTTTAGGACTCGTTTTCTAACATTCATTGATAAGGATGTGTTGGTTAATATGTTTCTCATTCTGTGAAATGCAGTCTTTGCTTGGCCTATTCTGTTCCTAATTTCTGTTCTGCATTTCCCATCTGAAGTTATTACTGCTCCAAGGTATTTGAATTTCTGCACCTGCTTTAGAATAGTTCCGTTTAATTTAATACTGCATGCTGGTGGATTCTGTTTCTTAGATATAACCATAGTCTGTGTCTTTTTGATGTTCAAAGTAAGACCTTTCTGTTCACTTTCTTTGGCGACTTTATCCAAGAGATTTTGCAGGTCTTGTTGGTTCTCAGCTATCAGTACTGTGTCGTCAGCATACCGAAGGTTGTTAATATTGTATCCTCCAATTTTTATGCCTGGTTCTGTGATGATTGGTCTTAGAATATTCTCGCTATACAGAGAAAAAAGGTCTGGAGATAGTACACATCCTTGTCGCACCCCTTGTTTTATAGGTTGATATTTTCCAATTCTATTTTCAACTCGAACTGCTGCTTCTTGCTGCCAGTATAGATGTTTTACAATCCTCAGGTCTTTGCCGTCTATATTGATGTCTTTAAGCATTTTAATAATTTCATTATGTTTCACCTTGTCAAATGCCTTGGTGTAATCAATGAAGCATAAGTAGAGATCTTTCTGTACTTCTAAAGCTCTTTCTGTTAGTGTTCGTAAAGCATAAATCTGTTCATCTGCTATTTCCATTTGTATCTTTTTCCTTGTTCTTCTCATAATTATTCTCAGAAGTAGCTTCGTTATGTGACATGAGAGGCTGATAGTCCGGTGGTCGTCACATTCCTTTGCACCTGGTTTCTTTGGTAGTGCTATAAACGTGGATTTAATCAGGTCACTGGGAATATAACCACTGTTGTAAATGTCATTCAGTAACTTGGTTATTATTTTTATTCCTATCTCTTCTAGCGCCTCTATTTCTTCTACTGTTATATTATCAGGCCCAGTCGCTTTTCCTTTCTTCATGTGTTTGATGGCATCTATGATTTCATCTTCAAGTATTGGTGGTCCATCATAGTTTTCAGTATCTGGTGTTAATTCTGATCTTTCTCCTCGATATAGCTCACCGATATACTCTGTCCACCTGTCCACAATGTCTTCTTTTCCCATTAACATTTTACCTTCTTTCGATTTCAGGCATCCTGTGGTATATTTTGTTTTCCTGCCTGTGAGTTCATTAATTCGTTTATGCATGTTTTTGCTGTCTTTAATATGAGAGTCCTCTATCTGTCTGCACTGCTCATTTAACCACACTTCTTTTGCTTCTCTGCATTTGCATCTTATTTCTTTATTTTTCTTGTTATATTTTTTCTCGTTATTTTTACTCCTCCTCCTCTTGTCCTTCAGTCCTAAGATGTCGTCTGTCATCCATTTATTTTTAGAGGCTTCTTTTTTTTGGTGGTATTATCTCCTTAACAGTTTGGTGGATAGAATCTCTGAACATTTCCCATTGTTCATCTATACTATTTATCTTTGCTATTGCATTGTATCTGTTTGTTATATTAACTTTGTATTGTTCTCGCAGTTCTTTGTCATTTTTAAGAAGTTCTGTATTCAGTTTGATGTTTCTCACTTTTCTGCCTGCTTTCTTTAGTTTTATTCTAACTTTTCCACAGAGTAGATCATGGTCACTATTGCAGTTAGCTCCTGGCATGGTTTTTGTTGTCAGTAACGCATTGCGGAATCGTTTGTTGATTAATATGTAGTCTATCTGGTTAAAAGTCTTTTTGTCTGGACTGCACCACGTTGCCAGTCTTCGAGGATGTTGTTTAAACCAGGTGTTTCCTACAACCATGCTGTGTATTCTTGCCCATTCAATTAATTTATAACCTCTGTCATTCCTCTCCCCCAGTCCATAGTCACCAACGATGTCTGAAGTTCTTTCTTTACCAACTTTGGCATTAAAATCTCCCATGACTATGGTAACTTCATGTGACTTTGTGTGTTTTAGTGCTGTCTCTATGTCATTATAAAATAGCTGTACATCTTCTTCAGAGCTTTCAGATGTTGGAGCGTACACCTGTATAATATTTATGTTTATTGGTTGTCCTTTCAGTTGGGCTAGCAGGACTCGGTCCGAGATGTTCAAATATCCTACAAGTGTCCTTGCCGTTTGTTCATCAAATATAATTCCTACTCCTCGTTCATGTTTCGCACTTCCTGAATATATTATTGTATATTTATCTGAGTTTATCTTCCTTGCACCTGTCCATCTAACTTCACTCATTCCTAATATGTTGATCTTCATCCTTTCCATTTCCATCTTTACATTTTCTAATTTTCCAGCCTGGAATAAAGTTCTAACATTCCAAGTTGTTATTTTGAACTCGTTAGTTTTGCCACCAGTAGCTTGATGACGATCTGGCCTCACCTGTGGCTCGTGAGCTGCTCTACCGGACGAGGCTGTTCCAGAGGAACATCCATTAACATCGTTCATGATGAATCGATTACTCTGTTTAAGCATAACTGTTCTTGGGAATTACAACAGTGGTTTCCCGTTGCCTTCTGTCGGTTTGTGTACGGACTCTCCGCTGGCCTTTGGACTCCCTGTCCTACCCGCAAGGCAGCGAGAGCGAGAGGTTTTAAGGCGCCTCTGACCCGCCTGGTATTCCCTTCATTGAGCACCTGAAGCACTTTATAGGAGTAGTAGAGCCACCTACTACCCCACCTCGCTCTCTGAGTCTACCGCCAGTTGGTCCGCGCCTGCTTATTTGGATAACTCCTTATTCATAGTGATCCTCCATATCTGGAGGACTTTCACCATCCGCCACCTGTGACGCGCTGGGTTGGGGATGGTCGCCCCAGCTTTACCCAGATTAGATGCATACACTAAGATAAAACAAGGCCATTAGAGACATACACTAAGATAAAACAAGGCCATTAGAGACATACACTAAGATAAAACAAGGCCATTAGATACGTACACTAAGATAAAACAAGGCCATTAGACACATACAATAAGATAAAACAAGGCAATTAGATACATACAGTAAGATAAACAAGGCTATTAGATACATGCAGTATGATTCAACAATAATTTTTACTCCATAATATGACAGATAAATCACTCAACTAAAGGAGAATATAAAATACAAAGTTTTTAAAGCAAAGCAACCATTTGCATCGCAATTTGTCACAAACGTAAATAGGATTTACAATCATCTCCTACATTTCCAGGCTTACAAACAGATCATGAAGTTTTCATTTTTAATCGGAAAAGAAATATTATACATCACAGTAGAAACAATTTTGACCTTCAGGAACATATTCGGCAGAAGTCCATTACATTACTTGCAGTTCCTCTACTGATCGTAAAATCTATCTGTCAAAGTGTAGAATGTCTTGTTTTGACATAGAAGAATGAGTGTGGAAAATACATTACATATTTTTTACACACTTGATATAAAGTGGAACGAATACAAGAACAACGCAGAGATAAGACAGATGAGCAAACAACAACATGTCTCATGGGTTATCAGAAAAAGAAGATGGACATATGTAGGCCATGTGATGAGAAGAAACAATCAGAGAATACCAAAACAAGCTATCAAGTGGAGCACAACAGGCCGAGAAAAAGAGGTCGACCACGTGAAACTCTAAAGAGGACATTGTTAAGAGAAGCCAGTTTAGTGGGGATAACATCTCTTGATGAAGTTGAAAGACTCGCCGCGAACATGAAAACTTGGCAAACAACTATGCGAGCCTTGTGTGATGTTTAACGGCACGGGAAGGATGTAAGATGTAAGGAGTATGTTCGAAATTCTATGTCCAGTAACAATACAGTTTTGTTGAGTTTTCCTAATGGTAGTTACTGCTAATCTTGTTTCGCAATGCCAAGTCGCTGATACTCGCATTTGTCCTAAATTACAGTGACTCGAGGGACTTAAGTACTGCTGCTATTGACTCTGCCTCTCTCGCTCTGTTTATTTCTCTGTCTGTTTCTCTCACTCTTTTCGCTCTCTATCTATACCCCCCCCTCTCTCTCTCTCTCTGGTGTTAGAAAATGGCGGACAATTCTCCAGAAACGTGTATATGTGTGTATGATTGTGAAGAACGATGGACTGCTTAGAAAAACATAATTTGTTATATTAAACAAAATTTCTCCAAAATAGGACGAACCATGTAATTCGCTGGCCTACCTGAATGAAACCTATTAAAGTTCTAAATATAGCCGTATATACTGCAGAGATTTCAGGACAAGCCGCCAAACAAGTTTCGTTCCAGGTATTCGTCACATGCGCATGTAGTCACATTTTCAACAACAACAACAACAAATCCGCACACACTAAAACTGCACGCTTGGCTTCAGTTGAAAAATTATGAGAGGGAATGTCACTGAGAAGTAAATTCTAACCCAGTCTTTTGTTGTTGTTGTTGTTGTTGTTTTCTTTTAAAAAACCCCTTATAAATGCAGATCCGTTTATGAAATGGAGGACGAACGCTTCAGGAATGTCTGTTGCAACGTTTGCCCTACATTTCCCAGGCAGGTGTGCCGTTCTTTTAAGCTTCTGACGCTGTAATATCTCTGGCGATAACTCTTAGAACTCGGTCAGTCTTCATCTATCTTCTTACAGCTGTGATGTGTCTCTTCACTGGGTAGTCGCTGCACAAGAAATCTGGCTTTCTATGAAACCATCAACCCAGGATTTCAAAGTCTATTTATAGAAATATATGTTTAAAGTAACTGGAGGGTAGCAGGGCGTGGCAATATCATCGGATGTTAAAATGCTCTATCTCTCTCTCTCTCTCTCTCTCTCTCTCTCTCTGATTCATGTCAGTCAGACGTTGATTGTCTTTGATTTCCACAACCATCTGTCCTTTGCTCTTTATTCCGTGCTCTCTGCCACTGTTTTAGTCCATGAAGTATCGTTTTTCTTTGTCTTCCTCTGTTGCTTTATCTCTCTAGTTTTCCTATTGTCACTAGGTGGTTCCAGTTCGCCTCTTCTTAAAACATGTCCTACAAATCTGAAATGTTTTGTTCTGAATCTTGCCAGAATTTCTCTCTTTTGCCCAGCCTTTGTTAGAACCTCTTCTTTTGTTTTCTTGGCTGTCCGTGCTATTCTCATAATTTTTCAAATCAACGACATCTTCGCTGCTTCCAGTAGATTTTAAGTTCTCTGGGGTACCGTGCAAAGTTCTTATTCATGTAATAATAAAGGTTCGAAGTAACACTGAATAATTCTCTTATTGGATCACGTTGCAGAAAATTTCTACCTTCTGGAGAAGTAAACTGCCAGTATACCAAATTACCAAACGATCACAAGTCCTTGTCTGTTCATCATCATTATCTCAATGTAGTCATTATCTCAGTGTAGTCATTATCTCAAACCAATCTATCACATCAGTCTTTCATCATTAAGAAATTCACTTAGCTAATGCTCACCCTTTCTGTTACACCCTAATCGTTACATTTCTCCTCCTAAATATTGTCCTAAATTCGAAACACTTTCATTAAGTCAACAATAACTTGATACATCCCCTGCACCGATAAGCCTGGTCCTTAATGATCAGTTTGTCGACTTGTAGGCTTCCTTTGTCTGGCCGCTAGGGTCGCTGAGAAGAATTTTGTAAGCTTGTGGAAAACTATTTAGAGATTCACACCCTGTAGATTAGCCATTCTGTTTTAATCCACTGCGCCGCCGCCAAAGTAAATGTAAAATTATCGTCTCCATCCTATTAAGACATACATTGGGGATGCGCTGTTAGAACCGTATTTCCAGAACCTCCGGCACATGAAAGTCTGATGTGGTCAGTATCACGCCTGGTCGCATTTACCTTCCCTGATTTCTCTGGTACCTAGTTTTAGAGGCTGGGTGGACCTCTTTTGGTGTGTACCAGAAAAAAAAAATCCTCTCTTAGGACTTGAACCCCGTACCACCAGATTAGTAAACCTTTTAAAAAAGAGAAGACTTCCCCTTCCCATTTCACCCAGTGTTTTTACAGGCCAGTATGTAATCAAACGGACCATCACACAGCAACTTTTTTCTTTTTTTGCTGCGTATTTTTTAAAAGAAAATTTAAACAAAAATCAGACCGTTATCACCAACATCTCATCTTAATCATGAAGAACAGAGAGTTATCACCAACATCTCATCTTAATCATGAAGAACAGAGAGTTATCACCAACATCTCATCTTAATCATGAAGAACAGAGAGTTATCACCAACATTTCATCTTAATCATGAGGAACAGAGAGTTATCACCAGCGTTTCTTCTTAATCATGAGGAACAGAGAGTTATCACCAACGTTTCATCTTAATCGTGAGGAACAGAGCATTAAGATTTATGGAATGTTGAAGAAGAAGAAGAAAAAGACTTCTGTAATGAGAAAATTAACATTTCAGAGATAATAACATGAGAAACACATCTGGAACTCTTGACTTATATATGTGACAGAGTATGGCGATAATAAAACCAAAAATAAAACTTAGCGTTTATATGTGACAGATTTTAGCAATAATAAAACAAAATAACTTAGCTTTTATATGTGACAGATTTTAGCACTAATAAAACAAAATAACTTAGCTTTTATATGTGACAGATTTTAGCAATAATAAAAGAAAATAACTTAGCGTTTATATGTGACAGATTTTAGCAATAATAAAACAAAATAACTTAGCTTTTATATGTGACAGATTTTAGCACTAATAAAACAAAATAACTTAGCTTTTATATGTGACAGATTTTAGCAATAATAAAACAAAATAACTTAGCTTTTATATGTGACAGATTTTAGCAATAATAAAACAAAATAACTTAGCTTTTATATGTGACAGATTTTAGCAATAATAAAACAAAATAACTTAGCTTTTATATGTGACAGATTTTAGCAATAATAAAACAAAATAACTTAGCTTTTATATGTGACAGATTTTAGCAATAATAAAACAAAATAACTTAGCTTTTATATGTGACAGATTTTAGCAATAATAAAAGAAAATAACTTAGCGTTTATATGTGACAGAGTATGACAGGACTAAAACACGTAACGTTTAAGGTGACAGAGCATAAAACTAGGAAATAAATTAAACGTTATTGATTATTGGTGACAGAGCATAATTCTAAAAACTAACTTTATAGGTAACAGGACGTAATACAAAAACAAAAAAAAAGTTTTTACGTGACAGACCACAATAAGAAAAAAAAAACAGAGAAATTTATAGGTAAATGAATAAAGTGAATAAAATAATAGTTAGAAAGAAACATAAATATTTTAAGCAAAGCTTTATTTTTATTACACGTAAAATATCAATCACATTTTTATACTTGTACACATGCTTTAAAAAAATGCAAAGGAAAAAAATTCTTTACGGAAAAGTAAAATGCTACATTTTACAGTTAAGTTCATTTTCCCTGAACATTTTTTGCCTCCTCTGAAATAGTGAATGTTTTTAATTTATCTAGACCTTTAAGGCCAAATTATTATTTTTTTTTTGCCTTCAGCTTTTTAAAAATCAGCTCAGGAGTCATTCTGTTCTTATTTCTTTTAAAGGGAAAATTCTAAAACTTATAACCGAGCTCAGACACTCTGGATTAATATTTCTTTTTACTTAGTTTTCTTTTTCTTAGTCTTTTTTATGGTATAATCATCTAAGAAAATTACGTATTCTCCTGGAAAACAACGGTTACATGGTTTGTTAACAAAATACTTCCTACATAATAAGAGTCAAGTAAGGACTGCTTCGATCTCTTGTCTTAGTCTCGTCATTTAACTTCTTCCTTTTCAGAATGTTGTACCTTTCACCACCTCTCTGCATGTAACGCGGTCTTAGCAAGTTGATCATCTCGCAATGACATATTCAGACTTTCAGTGATGTCCTGAGTCCACCTGCGATGAGATCGCTCTTTTTCTCTTTTGCAGGGCACTTATGCCTTCTTCTACCAATCTTTCCAAGCTGTTGTGTCTCTTGATGTGGCCGAAGTATCTTATGTTTCTTTGATGGTGTTTACAAGCCAGTTTTCAGCGACATTAACCCTGTCAATATCTCTTCATTTGATTTTCTTTCTGTCCGTGATGTCCTAAGTGCCCGTCTATAGCATTTCATTTCAAAAGCTGTTATTCTCTTTTCCAGTGATTTGTTAAGTGTCCACTTTTCACATCCGTACGTTGCCACTGGGAATATGTAAGCTCTTAGTAAACATGGCTTCATTTTCTTGTTGGTAGCACTGGCTCTTCTAGTTTGAATAAGACACATTTATTTGTCATTTTTGTGGATACAATTATCAAGTGGATAATCAGTTTGCAGGTTGTTTGTTTATGTTTATGGTGTCTTTTTTACATTTATCTTTGTTTAGTGGAACCACATCTTGATCTGAAAGGCAACTATTCATTCAGTTCTGTGGTCATCAACTGTCAAACTGAGCAAACTGCTCTTCTAGAAGCTGTCAGGTTAGTTACCACCACAACTCAGACTTACAGTCACACTCTCAGGCTCGCAGTCACACTCTCAGACTTATATTCACATTCTCAGACTTACATTCACACTCTCAGACTTATCACCAACATTTAATCTTGATCATGAGGAACAGAGCATTAAGATTTATGGAATGTTGAAGAAGAAGAAGAAGAAGAAGAAGACTTCTGTATTGAGAAAATTAACATTTCAGAGATAATACCATGAGAAACATATAGAAGTGCACGCATCTGGAACTCTTCACTTTTATATGTGACAGATTTTAGCAATAATAAAAGAAAAAAACTTAGCGTTTATATGTAACAGATTTTAGCAATAATAAAAGAAAATAACTTAGCGTTTATATGTAACAGATTTTAGCAATAATAAAAGAAAATAACTTAGCGTTTATATGTAACAGATTTTAGCAATAATAAAAGAAAATAACTTAGCGTTTATATGTGACAGATTTTAGCAATAATAAAAGAAAATAACTTAGCGTTTATATGTGACAGAGTATGGCAGGACTAAAACAAGTAACGTTTAAGGTGACAGAACATAAAACTAGGAAAAAAATTAAACTTTATAGATTATTGGTGACAGAGCATAATTCTAAAAACTACCTTTATAGGTAACAGGACGTAATTTTAAAAAAAAAGTTTTTACGTGACAGATCACAATAAGAAAAAAAAACTTAGAAATTTATAGGTAAATGAATAAAGTGAATAAAGTAATATTTAGAAAGAAACGTAAATATTTTAATCAAAGCTTTATTTTTATTACACGTAAAATATCAATCACATTTTTATACTTGTACACATGCTTTAAAAAAATGCAAAGGAAAAATATTTCTTTACGGAAAAGTAAAATGCTACATTTTACAGTTAAGTTCATTTTCCCTGAACATTTTTTGCCTCCTCTAAAATAGTGAATGTTTTTAATTTATCTAGACCTTTAAGGCCAAATTATTTGTTTTTGTCTGCAGCTTTTTAAAAATCAGCCCAGGAGTCATTCTGTTCTTATTTCTTTTAAAGGGAAATTCTAAAACTTATAACCGAGCTCAGACACTCTGAATTATTATTTCTTTTACTTAGTTTTCTTTTTCTTAGTCTGTTTTATGGTATAATCATCTAAGAAAATTAAGTATTCTCCTGGAAAACAACGGTTACATGGTTTGTTAACAAAATACTTTCTACATAATAAGAATCAAGTAAGGACTGCTTAGATCTCTTGTCTTAGTCTCGTCGTTTAACCTATTCAGAATGTTGTACCCTTCACTACCTCTCTGCATGTAATACGGTCTTAGCAAGTTGATGATCTCACAATGACATATTCAGACTTTCAGTGATGTCCTGAGTCCACCTGCGGTGAGGTCGCTCTTTTCCTCTTTTGCCGGGCACTTATGCCTTCTACTACCAACCTTTCCAAGCTATTGTGTCTCTTGATGTGGCCGAAGTATCTTATGTTTCTTTGATGGTGTTTACAAGCCAGTTTTCAACGACATTAATCCTGTCAATATCTCTTCATTTGATTTTCTTTCTGTCCGTGATGTCCTAAGTTCCCTCCTATAACATTTCATTTCAAATGCTGTTATTCTCTTTTCCAGTGATTTGTTAAGTGTCCATGTTTCACATCCGTACGTTTCCACTGGGAGTATGTAAGATCTTAGTAAACATAGCTTCATTTTCTTGTTGGTAGCACTGGCTCTTCTAGTTTTAGTAAGACACGTTTATTTGTCATTTTTGTGGATATACTTATAAAGTGGATAATCAGTTTGCAGGTTGTTTGTTTATGTTTATGGTGCCTTTTTTACATTTATATTTGTTTAGTGGAACCACATCTTGATCTGAAAGGCAACTGTTCATTCAGTTCTGTGGTCACCAACTGTCAAACTCAGCAAACTGCTCTTCTAGAAGCTGTCAGGCTAGTTAACACCACAACTCAGACTTACAGTCACACTCTCAGGCTCGCAGTCACACTCTCAGACTTATATTCACACTCTCAGACTTACATTCACACTCTCAGACTTATATTCCCACTCTCAGACTTGTATTCACACTCTCAGACTTACAGTCACACTCTTAAACTTACATTCACACTATCATACTTACAGTCACACTCTCAAACTTGCATTCACACTCTCATACTTACAGTCACACTCTAAAACTTGCATTCACACTCTCATACTTACAGTCACACTCTTAAACTTACATTCACACTATCATACTTACAGTCACACTCTCAAACTTGCATTTACATTCTCATACTTACAGTCACACTCTAAAACTTGCATTCACACTCTCAGACTTACAGTCACACTCTCAAACTTGCATTCACACTCTCATACTTACAGTCACACTCTCAAACTTGCATTCACACTCTCATACTTACAGTCACACTCTTAAACTTACATTCACACTATCATACTTACAGTCACACTCTCAAACTTGCATTCACATTCTCATACTTACAGTCACACTCTAAAACTTGCATTCACACTCTCAGACTTACAGTCACACTCTCAAACTTGCATTCACACTCTAAGACTTACAGTCGCACTCTCAAACTTACATTCACACTCTCATACTTACAGTCACACTCTTAAACTTGCATGCACACTCTAATACTTACAGTCACACTCTTAAACTTGCATTCACACTCTCAGACTTACAGTCACACTCTAAAACTTGCATTCACACTCTCATACTTACAGTCGCACTCTCAAACTTGCATTCACACTCTCATACTTACAGTCACACTCTAAAACTTGCATTCACACTCTCAGACTTACAGTCACACTCTCAAACTTGCATTCACACTCTCAGACTTACAGTCGCACTCTCAAACTTACATTCACACTCTCATACTTACAGTCACACTCTTAAACTTGCATTCACACTCTAATACTTACAGTCACACTCTTAAACTTACATTCACACTCTCAGACTTGCAGTCATACTCTTAAACTTACATTCACACTCTCATACTTACAGTCACACTCTTAAACTTACATTCACACTCTCATACTTACAGTTGCACTCTTAAACTTACATTCACACTCTCATACTTACAGTCACACTCTAAGACTTACAGTCGCACTCTCAAACTTACATTCAAACTCTCATACTTACAGTCACACTCTTAAACTTACATTCACACTCTCAGACTTACATTCACACTCTAAGACTTACAGTCGCACTCTCAAACTTACATTCAAACTCTCATACTTACAGTCACACTCTTAAACTTACATTCACACTCTCAGACTTACATTCACACTCTCAGACGTATATTCACATTCTCAGACTTACATTCACACTCTCATACTTACAGTCACACTCTCAGACTTACAGTCACACTCTCAGACTTTCAGGCAGACTCTCAGACTTCCAGGCACACTCTCCGACTTGCAGGCAAACTCTCAGACTTGCAGGCACACTCTCAGACTTGCAGGCACACTCTCAGACTTGCAGGCACACACTCAGACTTGCAGGCACACACTCAGACTTGCAGGCACACTCTCAGACTTGCAGGCACACTCTCAGACTTGCTATCATAATATCTCCCTCACTGGCAGCAAGTCTATCAGTAAAAACTCTGCTGTCGTCCAAAGAGCTCCTACAGACACAGTTCAGTTGCTGTTCTCTGTTAATTTCCCTTTCGTCTCCCTCTCCTTTTATTTCTCTGAGTTTTTCAGTACTTAATCACATTCTCTAAGCTCAGTCTCTCATGAAATGTCCTAATAATTCTGATTATTTTCTCTTATGTTCTTTTAAAATTAATTTTCGTTGTTCTGTAACTTCTCTGAAAACATCTATAGTCAAGGGAAAAAAAGTAAGTGTGCAGTGGTATCAATCGTACCAATCACGTTGTCATGAGTGAAATGAAATCAAATTTGGCACGAAGTTTTGTCTGAGTGTTGTCCACTTCCCCGTACTGCACGAAGTTGATAGCATGGGGAGATAACCACAGCTCCAGTGAAATCACGTGCGTGACCCATGATTGGTTACTGACCACGGATAAAATGAGGGTAAGTGTGCAATTCTGTTCTCAGAGATCTCTTCATGTAATCGTTGAAGAAAGGAGTAGTGGAATTCCAACATAAACATCTTTTTTCATCATGCCAAGATTGAATGAACATCAGCGAGAAATAGCTGTTGGGATGTTAATTGCTGGATCAACAGAAGCTGCAGTATCTCAACATTTTAATGTTCACAGAAATACAGTATCACGCATTCAAAGTCGTTTTAACCAAAATGGTTCCGTTGCTGACCGCCATAGAAGCGGCAGACCACGAGTTACCACCCTTGCACAAGACCGCTACATCCACCTCATGCACCTTCGTAACAGGTTTCTCCAGGCAACATCGACTACCGGCAACATTCCAGGTTTAAGACGCGTGTCGGGCAGGACAGTGCGAAACAGAGAGGTAAATCTCTTACCTCATAGGCCAGCAGTTAGACCAGTACTGATAGATCGCCACAGACAAACCCACTTGAACTGGGCCAGGCACCACGTGGCATGGCCCTGTCATCAATGGAGACGAATCCTATTCACTGATGGGTCCAGATCCTGTCAGCAAGGCCATGATAGGCATGCTTTAGTGTACAGACGAAGAGGGGAACGCTTTGCGAATAACTGTGTGCTAGAGGTGGATAGGAGGAGAGGAGCCAGTGTAATGGTTTGGGGAGGAATTTCCTATGCTGGCCGAACAAACCTAGTCTTCCTCAATGGCAACCTTACGGGTTTACGATATAGAGACGAAATAATTACACGCCACGTAATGCCTTTTATGGATGCTAATGGACAAGGCGTGCTACTACAGCAGGAAAACGCTCGTCCACATGTTGCAAGTGTGGTCAGGGACCACTTTCAGCAGCATCAGATTACTGTCTTGCCATGGCCAGGAATTTCGCCTGACCTGTCAGTTATCGAGCACATTTATGATGAATGGGATCGCAGGTTGCGAAGACGACGCAATCGTCATGGAAACCGCCAAGAACTAACCCGAACGTTGCAAGAAGAATGGAATAACATGCCTCAGCAATTGATACAACGTGTCATTGGTTCGATGAGAAGGCGGTGTCAAGCAGTGATAACTGCCCAAGGAGGACATACACGATACTGAAACACTGATTTTCTTTTCATTGGGGTGTTTAGCCACATTAGGTCAGGTTTTTTTTTTCACTTTTTTTGTGACATGTGACTGGCCTGAAAATTGTCACTTTTAACTGTTATTGGATAATCAAACATAATGTGTGCCATATTTTATTTCAGTCATCACCTGAGCATGTTCAAGGTGGTTTTTACAGCACTGCACACTTACTTTTTTCCGTCAGTGCAAAATGATTTTCTTCGTATCAATAGTGTAAAATAGGAAACACTTTACACGTTGAACATTAGTTTTCTGCAAACTGGTGGCTTTTAGTTCGGATAAACTTAGGACAGATAGTTCAACTGATCGCCACTAAACGACACAGTGGATGAAGCTCACAGCTCTTTCTGTAGTAACATTAGTATAGAAAAAATGTAATATAATATAATATAATATAATATAATATAATACAACATCTTTATTATTTATATAATTTTTACCAAATGGACTTGATTATTAATTCTATCTCTCTCTGAACCTTAAGTGCCTAGGGCACATGGGGCCTCCGCAAGGGTTTTCCACAAATGCCTGTCCCTCGCCTTTCCCTCTGCTCTTGCCCAGGTGAGCCCTCTATTGCTTTCTGTTGTTCTTCTCCATGTCTCTTTTGGTCTACCCTTACTTCTGCTCCCCTGTGGTGTCCATCTTAGTGCTATTTTTGGTAGTGAGTTGTCAGTCATTCGGAGCACATGTCCCAACCATCGGCAGCGTCTTTCCTCAATAATTGTTGTCAGTGGTTTCATCTGCATTTCTGCTAATAAAATGTTATTTCTTATGGTGTTTGGCCAAAATATTTTTTTAATTCTTCGTAAACATTTAGTCTGGAAAGAATTCAACTTGTTTTCTATGGTTT
Organism: Achatina immaculata; assembly: GCA_009760885.1. Classification (NCBI taxonomy): domain Eukaryota; kingdom Metazoa; phylum Mollusca; class Gastropoda; order Stylommatophora; family Achatinidae; genus Lissachatina; species Lissachatina immaculata. The sequence goes on from CM019714.1 coordinate 976,149, forward strand.
TGGTGATTTTCCAGCATTCACTTCCATAGAGTAGTACACTTAGAACATTACTCTTAAATATCCTGATTTTCATATTTAGACTTAGTTTTTTTTTATTTCCATATATTCTGTAGCATTGCAAAAGCCTGGTTTGCTCTAGTAAGTCTACTGTTGATGTCCTCTGTGCTGTCTCCATTTTCTACTACTCTGCTGCCAAGGTATACAAATTCGTTGACCTCCTCCACTAACTTGTTATTTACTCTGAGTACATTTCTGTTGTTCACATTTTGCTTCATTAACTTTGTCTTTCCTACGTTGATCTTTAGTCTTATGTTGTTTGCATTCTGAGTTAGCTTGTTTATTTTATCTTGCATATCTTTGTGACTGCTTGATAATAGACAAATGTCGTCCGCAAAGTCAAGGTCCTCCAGCACTGTGTCAAGGGTCCATTGTAATCCTCTGCGTTTGTCTGATGTTGCCTCCTTCATTAACCAGTCTACTGCCAAGATAAATAATGTTGGTGATAGTACACATCCCTGCTTCACTCCTGGTTGTACCCTAAAGCTGCTGGAGGTATGTTCTCCACAGATAACTTTGCACTGAAAACCCTCGTATAGGGCTTTGATCACAATAACTATATCATTAATTCTATAATTTGCATTAAATGAATGAGCTTCTTTATTTTTTATATACAATCCACCCAAATAAAGTGACTTATTTTTCTATCTCTAAAAGTAGCACGAAGTGAACAGACTTTTTATTTCTATAATTTTATCCGAATGAACTGATTTGTTTCATAAATCGTTTTTTTTTTAGAGAAGGGGGAAACCAATAGAAAGTCAAGGTGTGACCAGGTGACACGAAACAGAAAGGTAATAAATTTTGGAGCACCAAAGAAGTGGAAAAAAATTCAATAAATAAATGAATCATTGAAAACGATTTTCTTCCATCTCCTCACTCACTGTTATCTACGTCCAAGCTCATCTACTCACACGTAATGTAAGATGTCAACATCAGGTTTTTGTCATGAGATATTATATCTTATCCTATATCTTATCTTATACCATTCCCGTGCCGTTAAACGCTACGGGGCTAGCAAGATATTTTGCCAATTTTTCTTGTTTTCGGCTTTGCTTTTCAACCTCATCAAGGGACTTTATACTTATTAATTTGACCTCTCTTAACAATGTATTCTTTAGAGTTTCCCGTGGTCGGTCTCATTTTCTTGGGCCTGTTGTGTTCCACTTGATAGCTTCTTGTGAGATTCTCTGATCATTTCTTCTCATCAAGTGACCAACATATGTCCATCTCCTTTTCCTGATCACCCATGAAACTGGTTGTTGTTCAGTCATCTGTCTTATCTCTGCATTGTTCTTGAATTCGTTCCACTTGATGTCGAACATCTTCCTTAGGCATTTGTTTTCAAAAGAGTCTAATTTATTGTCTATTTCTTTAGTTGTTTTCCAGCTTTCGAATGCATACATGAGGGTGGCTATTACATTTGAATTGAATAGTCTTAACCTGGTTTTTGTGCTTATAACTTTTTAATTCCATATGTTCTCAAGATTCTTGAAGATCGATACTGCTTTTGCAATTCTAATTCTAACTTCTTTTCTGGTGTCACGATCCTGGTCTATGTAGCTGCCAAGGTATACAAATTGGTTTGACTTATTCAATATCTGTCCCTTCTACGTGTATTTTTCCATTTTGATTAAGGGGAATTTTCATTATTTTTGTTTTCTCCTTGTTAATTTCAAGTTCTATTTTGCTGCCCAGTGAAGACTGGATGTCTGTTTGTTTTTTCTTGCATTGAATTCACATTGTTACTGATAAAAGGAATGGAAAAACTAATTATGTCAGTCCGTAAGAACAGAGAAGAGCAAAAGCTCTATCTTAATGCTAAGAAAACTAAATTGATGACAACTGACAAAACAAACAAGGCAGCTGAAGTATGTATCAATGAGGAAAAACTGGAAGAAGTGGAGAGTTTTGAATATCTTGGATCACTGCTAACTAATAATGGAGATCCAATGAAGGAAATTAAAAAGAGGACATCTATCACTCTTCAGAAAGTAAAACAACTAAATAATGTGTGGTGAGGAACAGACAGAACTACAAAAATAAGA
>CM019714.1:978353-990373 GCA_009760885.1 Achatina immaculata
GAGAATACATAGACAATATGGCGAAAGAGGCAGAAAAAGCAGCAAAACAGGAGACAGCAAAACTTTATATAACATACAAAAGAGGCTAACATATACTATTACATCTAAAGAAAGACCAATCCTTAGCAAAACTGGAACACTATTAACATCAAATAAAGACCAAAAGCAAAGATGGGCTGAACACTTCCAAGAAATACTTAATCGACCACACCCAAAAGAATTGTTAAACCTTGAAACTGACTTACCAGCCCCACAACTAAATGTCAACCTAGATGAACTTAAATTGCATCAAATTGAAACAAAAGTGAATTTAATGGCTAACAACAAAGCTGCAGGTGAAGATAAAATAACAGCCGAAATGCTAAAAGCTATCAATAGTGACAACATGAGACAACTACAGAGAATGTTTAACAAGATTTGGAAAGAAGAGAAGGTCCATTCTAATTGGAAAAAAAGGAATCATTGTTAAAGTAGCAAAAAAAAAAATGGCAACCTTAGTGACTGTAACAACTGGAGAGAAGTAACCTTAATATCAGTTTGTCAAAAGTATTTTGCAAGGTCATTTTGAATAGACTCAAAGATATAGTGGATACTACAATGAGAGAAGAACAAGCAGGATTTCGAAAAGGGAGAAGCTGTCTCGACCAGACCTTTACTCTAAGAATAATACCTGAAGAACATATTGAAAAGCAGAAACCATTAATACTGAACTTCGTAGATTTTAAAAAGGCATTTGATAGCATACACAGAGATTCATTATGGAGAACTTTAAGTCTGTATGGGACACCATCTAAAATTGTCAACATCATTAAGGACTTATACAATGGATATGTTTGTGCAATCAAGACAGAAGAAGGGATCAGAAACGTAACGTCCCCGTTGTTGCCTCAAGTATGCAAGGAAAACAAAGAAAATGTTCTGACGTCAAGCGTCGAAATTCACCGGGTTCTTAAGAAAACTAAGAATATGGAAATTACAAACGGAAAAGAGAAATCTTCAGATGTTTCGTCTGATTTTCCAGGTAGATCCAAGTGGGGACGTAACATCCGAACTGATTTTAAATCATCTCCTAGCTCTGGGGGGATAAACATAACACAATATTTTCCCTCTTTCTCTGCCGTCAAGTATTAATTGCTTCTATGTCCCCAGAACCTACAACCGATCTCCCTCATGCGAAAGAAAAGCAACATGCACAGCTTCAGTTTGACCGAACACTTCGCCTGAATTATGGCGAACTGCCTCTTCTAGTTTTGGATGTTGGCGAAGAAAGAGTATCCAGAAGTAGATTTGGAGGCATCTGTTACACTTCTCCACCACCTTCTTGTGCGAGCTGGGCTTTTCAATACCAGAAACGCGAGATACCTCTCTCAGTTGAACAGAAATTACGTATCTGCAGTTCCACCATGAATTTAACTTTTGTGTAAGAGACAACAAATTAATGATTGTCATTGATAACTGACATTTTTTATCGTAACCTTCTGGAAAATAAATGTTTCAGGTAATGGAAATGTTGGTCTTTTTCTTTTTCAGTACAAATGGTGAATGAAATTAATTTTACCAACAAAATCACAACGTCTCGGAAGTTTCGTGGCTTAGCTAGCCTCTGCATACTGGCCTAGAGTATACTGCACTCATGTAACTGTCTCATCATTTTTTCTTTCTCTCGCGGCCAAAGAGATTTGTCTACTATTTTTCTTTCTCTCGCGTCCAAAGAGATTTGTCTACTATTTTTCTTTCTCTCACGGCCAAAGAGCTTTGCCTACTATGTTTCTTTCTCTCGCGCCTAAAGAGATTTGTCTACTATTTTTCTTTCTCTCGCGTCCAAAGAGATTTGTTTACTATACTTCGAAAGCTAATATTACAACGCTGTGCTAAATCACTTTATAGTGCTTGCGCTTCGTTGTTTATCATTTGCTTCGGAACCTAGTCAACGTATAAGCAGATATCATGCTACTAGCTCAGACTGCGGAACAACCAAACAACCTGATGAGCTATGAGGACATATGTACAAACAATACAGGACGAAAACAGATCACAAAACCAACTATAATGCACTGTACATTGACAAGAAGGAGGAAATAAATAAGAAGGAAAGAAAGGGAACTACTATATTCTTCCCTTTGTTCTACAGAATTACAATTAACATCTCTGCTGTATCTAGACCAAAAAGCAGCAGTAAGAATAAATGGTGAAACAACAACTTGGTTTGACATAAAACAAGGGGTCCGTCAAGGGTGCATATTGTCACCCTACTTATTTAACTTGTATACTGAAAATATAATGAGGAATGTTAGAGAAGATGTTGACAAAGAATATTACGATGCCATAACAATTGGAGGTTATGAAATACCAGAGATTAGATATGCTGATGACACAGTGTTACTGTCCACAACACAAAAAGAAATGGAAAAACTAATTATGTCAGTCCATGAGAACAGCGAAAAGCAGAACCTCTATCTTAATGTAAAGAAAACTAAGTTGATGACAACTGACAAAACAAACAAGGCAGCTGAAATATATATAAATGAGGAAAAATTGGAAGAAGTGGAGAGTTTTGAATATCTTGGATCACTGCTAACTAATAATGGAGATACAATGAGGGAAATTAAAAGGAGGACATCTATCGCTCTTCAGAAAATAAAACAAATAAAGAATCTGTGGAGAGGAGCAGACAGAACTACAAAAATAAGATTTTTAAGGTCATGCATCTTTCCCATCGCAGCATATGCCTGTGAGACCTGGACACTTAACAAAACAGCTGAGAAACATATAAATGCATTTGAATGTAAATGCTACAGAAGAGTTCTCCAAATATCGTGGACACAAAAAAGAACAAATATATCTATACTACAAGAGCTTAATACTGTGGAAGGTTGGCTAGTAAAGAAGATTAAAGAGAGAAAACTGAAATATTTTGGACACATTAAACGTCATGATAATTTAGAGAAGACCATATTGGAAAGATACATAATGGGAAAAAGTAAAAGAGGAAGACCAAAACGAAGATGGCTGCAAGACATGAGTGACGATCTGCAAATGGATGCAACAGCAGCAGGGCATCTTGCTCACAACCGAGAGGCCTACAGGAGTGCTGTTTGGGAGGCAAAGTTCCGCAAGGGACATGCAAGCTAATGAATGAATGTTCTACAGAATGTGCTAGTCCTAGCAGTATGAAATCCTAGATACGAGATTTACTTCCCTTATAACAAAATGTCGGACTTCGATTGGCCCTGGCAGTACAAATTTCCACCGTTTTTTACGTAAGTTACCGGAAACTTGTTTGTTTATAATATTTTTATCAGTGTAATCGAGTAGTAGATCTTACTAAAATCTTAGCTTAATTTTATGGCATTGCTGTGCTCAGTTTTATCATTGCCGTAAAGTGATGTCTTATGAATAGAACCATCTGTTTTGGATACCGGTAATAAAAAATTAAGTGTTTTGTAATAGGCGATAATTTTTTTTCATGTTACCAATAGAAATACACTCTGCATATATTACAGGCTTAGAATACAATCATGAAAATGAAAGCCAATGGGGTTCTGACCGCATGGGCCTAGCCAAGATAATGTATTGACTGTCAGTCAGTCATTTGCACGTCCCTTGCAGAACTTTGCATCTCCCCTGCAGAACTTTGCATCACTAACAGCTCTCCTGTAGGCCTCTCGGTTGTAAGCAAGATGGCTTGCAACTGATGCATCCATTTGCAGATTATCAACGATGTCTTGCAGCCATCTTTGCCATGGTCTTCCTCTCTTTCTTTTTCCCATTATGTACCCTTCCAAGACAGTCTTCTCATGGATTCCCTCATGACGTTTAATGTGTCAGAAATATTTAAGTTTCCTCTTTACTAGCCAGCCTTCTTCAATATTAAGTTCTTGTAGTATGGATATATTTGTTCTTTTTTTGTATTGACTATAGCAGATGTAAATGTATGGTGGGCCTTGCAACGTAGCAAAGTTGCATTACCTGTGGCCTGGACACAGCAGGAATCACAGCAGGCTGATTTCTAGACACAGTTTACTGGAGCTGTCACCACCAGTCTAAAAAATAGACTAGTATTTGGGTCTGTCCACATTGCATGTGCCAAGGTGGTGCATTGGTTAGTGCACCCGCCTGCTGATCAGAAGGTCCCTGGGTCAGTTTCCTACTAGGGCGGAATTTTTTTTGATCAGCCCTCACCAGGGTCAACACAGCCTAAAAAAAAGGGCACCAGTGGTCTTCCTCGGAAAACAAAAGCAGCGAGGACAGGTGCTGGCACACCTCCCCCCCTTCCTTTAAATGGTGTAGTGGCCTAGAAATGTGAAGACAGTAGCACTTCACACCCCTACGGCAGAATTATGGGACTTAAGATTAGACTTTCTCGTGCCCTTGTGTAAGGCAGTGCCCATGCATAAGCGTCAAAGATGAAAATAGTAGAACAAGTCAGGCAGTCTTTTACATACATTTTTTTTTTAACTTGCCCTATGTAATTTAAGGGCATGCATCTTTCCCATAGCAACATATGCCTGTGAGACCTGGACACTTAACAAAACAGCTGAGAAACACATAAATGCCTTTGAATGTAAATGCTACAGAAGAGTTCTCCAAATATCGTGGACACAAAAAAGAACAAATATATCTATACTACAAGAGCTTAATATTGAATAAGGCTGGCTAGTAAAGAGGATTAAAGAGAAAAAACTTAAATATTTTGGACACATTAAACATCATGATAATTTAGAGAAGACCGTATTGGAAGGATACATAATGGGAAAAAGAAAAAGAGGAAGACCAAGACGAAGATGGCTGCAAGACATCGTTGACAATCTGGAAATGGATGCAGCAGCAGCAGGCCATCTTGCTCACAACCGAGAGGCCTACAGGAGTACTGTTTGGGAGGCAAAGTTCCGCAAGGGACATGCAAATGAATGAATGAGTGAATGTAATGAAAATAATATAAAAAAAAAGTAATGTGGAGAGAATATAAAGCATAACAGCATGACACAGAAGTAACGTAAGTAGAGAAACATGAAAGATTTAACAGGCTGAGGTGTGTGGTGAAAAATGGTGTCCCGTACTACTTAATGATGTGGTGGTGGTGGTGGTAGTTGATGATGATGATAGTGGTTGTGGTGATGATGATAGTCATGGTGAAGTTGATTGTGATGGTGGTGATGATTTTGGTAGTGGTAGTAGTGATACAAATGGTGATGATTATAATGATGATGATACACTAGGATTAGTAACAAGTGTGATAGATTGTGAGAAGAGGAGATAAAAATCTGCACTCACTGATAGTGACATTAACATTGATAGTGACATTAACATTGATAGTGACATTAACACTGATAGTAACATTAACACTGATAGTGACATTAGCACTGATAGTGACATTAACACTGATAGTGACATTAACACTGATAGTGACATTAACACTGATAGTGACATTAGCACTGATAGTGACATTAACACTGATAGTGACATTAACACTGATAGTGACATTAGCACTGATGGTGATATTAACACTGATGGTGACATTAGCACTGATGGTGATATTAACAATGATGGTGATATTAACATTGATGGTGACATTAACATGATAGTGACATTAACACTGATAATGACATTAACACTGATGGTGACATTAGCACTGATGATGATATTAACATTGATGGTGACATTAACACTGATGGTGACATTAGCACTGATGGTGATATTAACATTGATGGTGACATTAACACTGATGGTGACATTAGCACTGATGGTGATATTAATATTGATGATGACAATGACTGAGATAGAAACATGAGTAGAGATAATGAGAACTGAAGCATACAGATTTACATACTTTAACATAACGTGGAAGGAGTGATGTTTAGAAACAGATGCATATCTAGACCAGTGTTTCCCAGCCTTGTTCGGGCTGCCGCTCCTATTCCTCTCATGCCACATCCTCAATGCCTCTCCCCTGCGAACTACTTGTACAGTAGCCTGTTAAACTACAATATTCATTACGCAGCTAAAAACTTCGTCTAGCAAACCAGTTTATTTAACAGTATGAAGGAGTACATTTATAACTCACCTACATCATTATTTTCTCAACTTTTCAATGTGATGGATGAGTTTCATATAGGGACACAAGTTTCTCAATATCAGGTTGAAAAGTGCTAAGAAGGGAGGTAATACTGCCCTCATCTGCTGCTTCATCTTCTCTCAGTGCTCCCATACTGAGCCCCCAGTCCTTTCCAATGCCCACAGGGAGTGCATTGTCATACACTATGGGAAACACTGCTAGAGCAGAGATGCACCCCCTCCTCACAAGCCACATCCTAGTGGCCCCATACTTTCTTCATTAAAATTTTCCGGATGCTCCTGGCACTCTTTTTTCATCACGACACCCCAGAATGTTCCCAGATCCTACTCACTTTTGGAACTACTAAAACAGAACTGCTGTCCAGCATGTTTTGATGTGTATGATGAGTCATTCGGGTTGTCATACAAAATGTTATTTTTAACCTCATCATGCTACAAGCTTTTCTTATCTGATCATGCAGCATTGCTTTTCTTATCTGATCATGCAGCATTGCTTTTCTTATCTGATCATGCAGCATTGCTTTTCTTATCTGATCATGCAGCATTGCTTTTCTTATCTGATCACACAACATTGCTTTTCTTATCTGACCATACAACATTGGTTTTCTTATCTGATCATATAGCATTATTTTTCTTATGTGACCATACAGCATTGCTATTCTTATATGATCATACAACATTGCTATTCTTATATGATCATACAACATACTCTTCCCATCCACCAGGATTCAGCCAAATATTGAAACTCGAAAGAAGCAGTTGGAGGCTTGGTGCAACCTTGTGCTGAACTACCAGAAGCACATCAAAAAATACCACCTGGATGTGACAGAGGCACAGAATTCAGAACTGTTTTATAATAAGCAGCTGAACAGTAAATTCCCTTTTATTGTTTTGTTTCGTGTAACTTATTCCATCTTTTTTTTTTTTCATATCTTCCATCTTTTCCTACCATAATCCTTAGAGTTGATGGGAAACTTCTATAGAGAGTGAAGTATCCACATAATTCCATGGATTATCAGAGAAATTACTCAACCTCAGAGTGATATGGAAGGAAGAAGAGGTTTTGAATTAATCCCATGGAAAAGAATGATCACCATCATGGCTTGTAATGAGTGAATGCTGCGGCTGTTTTCAGTTTTTCTTTATCTCCAGTGGTCTCAAGATTTGATTCCCCGGCATTGAAAGAGTTAATTTGCTCTTTGCTCCTCCATGTTTTATACTTTTGATCTTTTCACAATGTTTATTCTTGTATATTTTTCACTGTGTTTTATATTTGTACAATTCCCCCCCCCCCCCATATTTAACACTTATACTTTACTCCATGTTTTCTACTTTTACAATTTTCCTCATATTTTGTACTTTTACAGATTTCCCCATGCTTTATACTTTTACAACTCTCCCCCCCCCCCCTTCCCAATTTTACACTTACACTTTTCTCTATGTTTTGTACTTTTACATTTTCCCCCCATATTTTACACTTACACTTTTCTCCATGTTTTGTATTTTTACAATTTTCCCCATATTTTATACTTTTTATACACTTTTCTCCGCTAATACAATCTCTGATTTTCTTTCTTAGGAAAACTTTCTCGGGATGGGATATACACTGTCCTTGAGGAGCTGAGGAAAAGGGGTAGGTTTTATAAGTACTGATATTGCTGTCTCCATAGGATCTCCATATAGCTATAAGTATATAGGTAAAGGTTATGGAAGACTGACATTGAAGGTAAGTAAAGGTTATGGAAGACTGATATTGTAATTAAAGGTAAAGGTTATTGAAGACTGAGATTGAAGTAAAGGTTATGGAAGACTGATATTGTAGCCAAAGTAAAGACTATGGAAGACTGATGTTGCAACCAAAGGTAAAGATTATGGAAGACTGATATTGTAGTCAAAGGTAAAGGTTATGGAAGACTGATATTGTAGTCAAAGGTAAAGGTTATGGAAGACTGATATTGTAGCCAAAGGTAAAGATTATGGAAGACTGATATTGTAGCCAAAGGTAAAGATTATGGAAGACTGATATTGTAGCCAAAGGTAAAGGTTATGGAAGACTGATATTGTAGCCAAAAAGGTAAAGATTATGGAAGACTGATATTGTAGCCAAAGGTAAAGATTATGGAAGACTGATAATGTAGCCAAAGGTAAAGATTATAGAAGACTGATATTGTAGCCAAAGGTAAAGGTTATGGAGGACTGACATTGTAGCCAAAGATAAAGGTTATAGAAGACTGACATTGTATCCAGAGGTAAAGATTATGGAAGTCTGATATTGTAGCCAAAGGTAAAGGTTATGGAAGACTGATATTGTTTTCAAAGGTAAAGGTTATGGAAGACTGATATTGTAGTCAAAGGTAAAGGTTATGGAAGACTGATATTGTAGCCAAAGGTAAAGATTATAGAAGACTGATATTCTAGCCAAAGGTAAAGATTATAGAAGACTGATATTGTAGCCAAAGGTAAAGGTTATGGAAGACTAATATTGTAGCCAAAGGTAAAGATTATGGAAGACTGATATTGTAGCCAAAGGTAAAAGTTATTGAATACTGAGACTGAAGTAAAGGTTATGGAAGACTGACATTGTAGCCAAAGGTAAACAGGCTGTGGAGAGCAGGAACAGGAAACATGGTGATCCCAGGATCCTTAGATTTTAAGAAAGAAACATTGCTAGTCATCTTATCCCTCTTTTCCTTTCCACACTTCCAGATGGGATAGTCTCCTAAATAGTGACAAGCACTAGAAAGAGATGGGAGGAAAAGAGAAGAGAGCTAGAGCTCACCCATGGCCTGACATAGTGGCACACGAAAATGAAGGCAACAGATCTGTTTGAAAATGATGAGAATAGCACAGAAAGGAGAGCCATGATTCTTGATAAAGGAGATTTAAACATCAGATGAGCTAGTAAGAAATATAAATTGACCATTGTTATTTTCTGGAAAATGTAGACTAGAATATCTAGGTTCTGTCATCATCACCAGTAATGGTGACTGCAAAGTGGAAATCAAAAGAAGGCTATCAGTTGCGTCACAGAAACTAGGGCAAATAAAGAGCATGTGGCAAGATACCAACAAGAAAACAAAGCTGTCTTTACTAAGAGCGTACATATTCTCGGTGGCAACATACAAATGTGAAAGATATGGGCACATAACAAATCACTAGAAAAGAATGACAACATTTGAAGTGAAATCATGGATAGAAGGAAAATTAAATAAAGAATTTAATTGGAGTTAGGTGTGGCAGAAAACTGGCTTGTAAATACCACAAAAATGAGAAAGCTGAGATACTTCAGCCACATGAAGAGACACAATAGCTTGGAGAGGACAGTAGAAAGCATCTCTTACGTCTTACATCCTTCCCATGCCATTAAACATCACACAGGACCCACATGGTAGTTCGCCAAGATGTCCTGTCTTCAGCGAGTTTTTTAATCTCATCAAGGGATGTTATGCCCGCTGAATTGGCATCTCTTAACAGTGTCCTCTTTAGAGTTTCATGTTGTCAGCCTCTTTTTCTTCAGCCTGTTGTGTTCCATTTGATAGCTTGTTTGGGGATTCTCCGATTGTTTCTTCTCATCACATGACCGACATATGTCCATCTTCTTTGTCTGATCTCTGCGTTGTTCTTGAATTCATTCCACTTTATAACGAGTATTTTCCTTAGGCATTTGTTTTTGAAAGAGTCTAATTTCTTGTCTATTTCTTTAGTTGTTTTCCAGCTTTCGCATGCATAAATGAGGGTGAATATTACATTTGAATTGAATAATCTTAACTTGGTTTTTGTGCTTATAACTTTTGAATGCCATATGTTCTCAAGATTCTTGAAAGTCAGTGCAGCTTTGGCAGTTCGAATTCTAACTTCTTTTCTTGTGTCACCATTGTGGTCTGTATAGCTGGTGAGATATGCAAAATGGTAGAAGGCAAAGTGCATAGCAAAAGAGAAAAGAGGTGTCCTTGCTGCAGGTGGACTCGAGAATTCGCGGAAAGTCTGAATATGTCATCGCAAGACGCTGATCAGCTTGCACAAGACTGCATTACATTCAAGGAGGCTATGAGAGGGACGGTGTTTTGGAAAGGATACATCGCATGAAGAAGTAGTTATTTTATTCCTTTCATAATTATCTTTCATTATTTCTTTATCTTTTTTTGTTTTTTATCATTTCTTTATCTGATTTTAATTGTCTCATTCACAAAACTTTTCGCTTTACGTGTACGATTCTCTATTTATTTGTAGTTTTCCTCTGTAGCTGTAACATTGGTTAAAGTCAGTTTTTTGTTATAAAATGAAAGTATATGATAACAATTTATGAGTTAATGATGGACGAAGATTTTCTGAGAGCTTTCACTGTAAGCACACATCAAAATAAATGAACGAAGATTTAAAAACCGTGTCCATTTCAGGTAACCTGGAATGGAAGGACAAAAACCGGAGCCAGTGTGTCCTTGTATGGAGGACACCTGCGGAGTGGGGAAAACTTATATACAACTGGGTGAGTTCCGTCAGCAAGGTACAGGGATTTGGGTATGGCTGTGAGAAGAGTGAAGTAGCTGTAGACTTAGTTTTTGTGTGTCCTCTTTTTTCCTTGACTGTTCTCTTAAAATGTGGAAGAAAGTTTGACAGAGAAAGTAAGCGGGGTAATCAAAATGAAAACAAACAGTGAAGTTTTTTTTCATTGTTGTTTATACATATATACCGTGAAGTGATTTGTGGGAGACTTTTGAAACTAGAGATAGTGTTTATAACAAGGTTTCATGTTCAGTGACATGTTTTAAGACAGTGTGTATATCAAAGATTCACTGTTCAGTGACATGTTTTAAGAAATAGTGTGTATATCAAAGATTAACTGCTCATTGACTTGTTTTAAGAAATAGTGTGTATATCAAAGATTCATTACTCATTGACTTGTTTTAAGAAATAGTGTGTATATCAAAGATTAACTGCTCATTGACTTGTTTTAAGAAATAGTGTGTATATCAAAGATTAACTGCTCATTGACTTGTTTTAAGAAATAGTGTGTATATCAAAGATTAACTGCTCATTGACTTGTTTTAAGAAATAGTGTGTATATCAAAGATTAACTGCTCATTGACTTGTTTTAAGAAATAGTGTGTATATCAAAGATTCATTACTCATTGACTTGTTTTAAGAAATAGTGTGTATATCAAAGATTAACTGCTCAGTGACTTGTTTTAAGAAATAGTGTGTATATCAAAGATTAACTGCTCATTGACTTGTTTTAAGAAATAGTGTGTATATCAAAGATTAACTGCTCAGTGACTTGTTTTAAGAAATAGTGTGTATATCAGAGATTCACTGCTTGTCTTCTTCTTCATACACATAATGGCGATGATGCATGGTACCCAGATTTTTGTGATGCGCCTTTTGGCTGGATACCTCCGACTTCAGCACCTTTCCTTGCTAGGGCAGACTGTGGTCTTGCTCGGACTGCCATGAAGACAGTGGTGTAGGCTGGCCTGGCCAAAACTTTGTTTTCCAGCCTCTGGTGGCTGTACTTAAACCCTTTCTCCACGTCAGATCCGGTGTACAATGCTGGCTAGCCAGACGGCTTTGAGACAGTTCCACAGAGACACTCTGACTTCGGGATGAGGAATGTGATCAGAGCCTCTGTGATATCCATTCCCCGCCACCTGTAGTCTGCTAGCTCTGTTTTGTTTACATCATTCTGACAGCCATTGTTGTAAAGATCTATAAGCTTGTCACATCCTGGATTCATTGGTTTCAAACCAGATTTTCCTCATCCCCATCAGCGATCTCCATGTTCCCATCTGTCCACCAACCTGACATTACATTTTACAAAAATAACAATTACAATTAGTGTTGATTGCTACAGGTTTCTGGGCTACAGAAGTAGGTTAGAGTTTATTAAGCAAACAGATCTATGTTCCAGAACAAGCTTTCAAGTGGAACACACCAGGCCAAAGAAAAAA